>SKCR01035663.1:0-48814 GCA_019454045.1 Zanthoxylum bungeanum | reverse complement strand
GGTTTATGCCCTCAGGGTCTCGGCCGCTCACCGATCCGTAGCCCGGCTAGCCGGGACGCTGAATTGTAAGATTCAGAATTGTGTTTTGGGAGGCACAAGGTAGGACGCTGCCTCGGGGCACCCGAGTTGTTACTCTTTTCGGGTTTATATGGAGTATGTGCTAAGTCACCTCCATTTTGTTAACTTTATCTTGTTCCATTTTTATTTTTCACCAATACCTGGTAGGGGGACGCCCGCGCTGGGGTCCGCAGAGCCTCAGAGGTTAAAAATCTTCCATCACGTAAGTCTCAGATGTTCCACCAACTCGGGACTGGATTCGTTCCGCCGAGTCTGCTTTGTTCCACCAGCTCGGGGATGGATTCGTTCCGTCGAGTCTGTTCTGTTCCACCAGCTCGGGACTGGATTCGTTCCGCCGAGTCTGCTTTTTTCCACCAGCTCGGGGCTGGATTCGTTCCGCCGAGTCTGTTCTGTTCCATCAGCTCGGGACTGAATTCGTTCCACCAAGTCTATTTTATTACACCAGCTCAGGGCTGGATTCGTTCTGCCCAGTCTCTTCTATTCCACCAGCTCGGGACTGGATTCGTTCCGTCGAGTCTGCTTTGTTCCACCAACTCGGGGATGGATTCGTTCTGCCGAGTTTGTTCTGTTCCACCAGATCATGGTATGATTCATTCCGCCGAGTCTGCTTTGTTCCACCAGCTCGGGGTTGGATTCGTTCCACCGATTCTGTTCTATTCCACCAGCTTGGGGCTGGATTCGTTCCACCGAGTCTGTTCTGTTCCACCTGCTCGGGGCTGGATTCATTCCGCTGATGCTTTATTCCATCAGCTCGGGGCTGGACTCGTTCCGCCGAGGGTACTGGTCTCTCCAACCTCGGGGCCGGGTTACGTCCCACCAAGTGCCTGATTTCGACTTAAGGATGGATCATATGAAGACATTGGGGATGACCTGAGTTGGCACCAGAGCAGTTTTCTACATGATTCATAAGGCCAGCCACCAGGCGGCTGATCAACACACTTCTGATTTTTGTAGTTCTCGGCACCAACTCGCACACTCGTTGGAACCAAGAACTAGGGGACAGAAGTTGATGGGGATTTCTGCAACTAGGATATTTAAACAGTTCAACAATGACAAAGAGGGAACTTCCATTTTTTGGAGGATCAGACGTCCAGATGTATTGGTCATTTCTCGGGTAGTAATAGAATCTGAGCACTCATTCCTCGGATCTGGCGCAGATTTCATAAGACCGACAACATCAGAACCGAGGTCGACCACAGCAGACCGGCGGCTCGGTTTGATGTTATCTTACCTCCTGGAACAAGTTGATGATCTCAGATATTATGGATCGGGGCGGGAGCAATCGAGGTGTTCAGCAAGTTTACTGGCCGACTTTCTATAACCGACGCATGATCAGGATAGTTTGGACTTTTCACTCTGAAATCAACTTTCATATTCGAAATCTAACAGACTGTCATAATTAATGAAAAGACGTGACATTGTACTTTTACGGCGTGATGTGACAGTAAATCAGAGGGTAGTCATTGCTTTCGGTGATGGCAGATTGGGGAAGAGAGCTTTTCAAAATCACTGGAAACCCGCAGACCTCAAGGTTGGCGTCACAAAGATATAGGAACAGTATTGTATATCCATTAGTATATAAGGATAGGGTGATCTCATTTATAAAGGTTGAAATTTTTTTCATTCTACTACTACTTGTAAGTAACGTAAAGAACAACCAACTGCTCGGTTACTATTAGACATGTCCCTAAACTGGTCGGTCGAGCTCGGTTTGGTAATAAAATAACCTCATCTACTTTGTGTCTGTGGACGTAGGCTGGATTAACTTAAACACTCTTTGTCGATTTTTGTGTTTGTTTGGTATTTTGCCACATTTGTTTTTGGTCTCCCACAACCAAATAAATTCAAGGTTGAATGAGGATTATCTCGGGAGGGTTATCTCGAAACTACCACTGGGACGAAAATCACCCGTCAACAGAGGTATCTGAGAGAAACTTCAAAATATGGGCTACATTACGAGAGATATCCTGCTCTTCTAGAGGGATACAGCGATGCTAACTGGATATCTGATACAGTGGATTCCAAATCTACGAGTGGATTTATTTTCACACTTGGTAATGTAGCCGTGTCATGGAAATCCTCGAGGCAAACATGTATTGCCCGGTCTACTATGGAATCAGAGTTCATAGCGTTAGATAAAACAGCGGAAGAAGCAGAATGGCTTAGAAACTTCCTGGAGGATATTCCTAGTTGGCCCAAACCGGTGCCATCGATTAGCATATATTGTGATAACCAATCGGCTATTGGGAAAGCCCAAAATACAATGTATAATGGTAAGTCTCGACACATACGTCGGAGACATAATACCATACGTCAACTGCTCTCAAGTGGTATAATATCGATCGATTATGTTAAGTCGAAGGAAAACCTAGCGGATCCACTAACTAAAAGTTTACCTCGAGAGCAAGTTGAGAAGTCATTGAGGGGAATGGGCTTGAAGCCTATAAATTAAGAATTGTCACTGTGGATACCCAACCTAGATGACTGGAGATCCCAAGATCTAGGTTCAAAAGGGACAACAGAAACTTTGTGCAATTCAAAACAAGCACTGGAGAGTTTTGTACTCTTTCCTATTCCGATAATGACGCAGAGTGTTGTCTGTCAATGTTAGGATAAGTTAAGGCTTTTATTGATCACTATATTAGGAGATGAGTCCTAATGGGGGTAAAGGCATATTACCTCTTCATAGTAGATCACCTATTTCAAGTAAGAAGTGAGGCCGCTTCCATGGGATTTTTCAGGCTGATTTCCCTAAAGTGCTTGATGAATCCAGGACCGTTGTTCAGGGCTGAAATGAACACAACCATAGAATGGAAATGGTCGAAGTAAAGCTGTGTGTTGGCAATTGTCTTGGTTTACACCAACGGTAGAATAATTCAAGACTATGGGTCACTCGTTTGCCAAGTAAATCTGATTGTCATTCACTAGGAAAGATTCAAGGCGAAAGCTACCTATTTCGATGCAGCTTTAGTTCACGTAAACTCTCTTAAGTGTCTGCATGAATAATTGAAGAATTGTGGGGGATTGTTCTAAATTCTTCAAATCTTCAAATATAATAGTTTGGATGAAGGAGGGACATGTCCCTTGGATGTTACCACATAAGGACATGTCCTCCAATTGTGTGTAACATGGTCCTATGCTCCAAGGGGTGCATAGGAGGGGTATAACCCTTTGGAGGGTTGCACCCCAATCCAAAGGGTGCCCTTGAGGCACCCTTTCATGCTTATAAAAGGAAGCTTTCATGATCATTTTTTAAGAGATCTGATTCCATCCGAATTCAAACAAAAAGAATAGAGTCTCAAATTATTTTCTCGAGTCTGAGAGAGTACCACCATATTCCAAGTTCGAGATCTTGTTAAGGAGTGCCCCTTGAACAAGAGAAATCCGGGTTATCCTGGAAGAACATTAGCCACAAAACCCGTAGAGCACCGAGACGGGGCTGATAAGATCTTAAGGACAAAGATTTATCTTGACTCGGATCACAAGTTTCATCACTGTTTTAGGTTTTCTTCATTCTCATATAGTTTTAGGGTTTTTGGGTTCATGCATGTAAAAGTAGATCTGAAATTTACTTTCTGATTTTGAGTGTTAAAGCATGTTTGTTTTATGTTTAATGACACTAATCCACCAACATCCATCGCATGTTTATGGCGGTTATCAAAACAAGGGATAATTTCTCATCTTTTATTCACTGCTATATATTGTCTTCTTGATGGAAGAAGACATGCGGTTCTCATATATTTTTCAGAAAAATAAAAGGGTCCCTAGTCTAATAACAAAGCTTGTGCATTCCATAAATTCACGTGAATTATATAGTGTTAGATAGAATAGAAAATTTAGTGATACAATTAAAACACAAATTATTCTTTCTAGCTTTTAACTCTCTTTGGAAATATCTTGAATTGTGTTATTTGTGCTTGAAGAATCTGATTGCTATGACTAGAGATAAGTTCCCGACTTCTATTGTGATTTTGATAATCATGTTATGTCTATCATTAATGATTAACATTTGGCATCATAAGCATATTTTTAGTCTGGATTTTCGGTTCTTTAAGTTTGCTAGAGCCTTTTCTGTTAATTAAAATGCAGAATATTAATTAGTTAGAAATAATATACCATGTCTGTGGTTAAATCTGAGTTTATAACGAACTTTTATATGGCTGAAGTCTGTGATACGAAAAACAATTGTTTATTCAAATCTTTTTCTCATTTCTTCTCATTTTCTTTTCCTTTTTCGTTTCTCATTTTCTCCCCTACTCTCAGTTTGCTTCTTTCTCCATATCTGATTTTGTTTGTTTTTCTTCTCCACCTTCGTTTTTCTTTTGTTTTTTTTTTCCTCTTCTTGATCTTCTACCTCATCTAGTCTTCTTTGGTTAGGCCACCGATGATCCACTGGAAACTTTCATCCGGTGAACCAACCGATAGCTTTTCCCCATTCTTTCTTTTGGTTGGTTTTTATTTGGTTTTTTTTGTGTGGGTTTATTGATCTGTGGATTCATTTTTTGTAGTGATAAATTTTAATTTTTGTATTGGTTTATGTTTTCTGTTTTTTTCAGGAATAATTGTATTTTCTCAACATACAAAATATTTGATGTAGGTAAAATGAGTAGATTTGGCTCTATGGGCGACTACTGTACTTTCCGGAGACGCCTGTTGAGTCTTATACATCTAAATTTGTTACTTATTAAATTAATTGTATGTTGTTGTAAATTTTTTTTGTACAATGTATGTGTTATGTTGGTTCACTTCTAGTTAAGAGTATATAATTACCGATTTTGCGTTGAGATTGAGGTGGGGACATGCCGATCTCGTAATTCCTCATGTACCTAAGAAATTTTAGGTGTGAATATGTACTCATGCTGGTTAAGGGAAACACATAATACATAAATTATTTTATTTGTTAGGTTTTATCCTAATTTTAGCTTGAGTTTTAGGATATCATAAGTTTATATTCGAGCTATTATGACTGTGTAATTACATCACTGTGATGTTTTAATATTAAATGAATTTTCATAATCTGTGATATCATCATTATCACTTAGGTCATAAATGATGTGAGTCATTGAAATATTTTATAAGCATGTAAAATCAATGAAATTTCTGTTTGATGCATCCTGCATGCATTCTGGAATATTGATGCAACAGTTTTGAATATTATTGACATTCAATATTTGCTTTAATATTGAAGAATATTTTACAGTTCACATGTTGAGTTGAAATTGTATTCATTTTCAGTCATATTGAAATTTAGTTTTTTACATGCATTTTAATCTTTGTAAAATTTTATCAGAAATTGTGTTTGCACGTGACCTGCCTTATTTTATCCAAATTGTTATTGATATGCATAATAATTCAATGTGTGTTGAATTAAATAATTTAATTTCACTAATACATGCATATGGCTATTAAGTTTTGTCATGATCATATTGATAAACTTTTGGATTAATTATATGGATTATTTCTTTTACTTACTCTGCAAATATAATAAAAAAAAAAGTAGATTTGATGTCATTTCTAAAGTTCATACATTCGATTAATTAAGGATAGCCACATGGCCCACATACAAATATAAAAAATAATAAATAATTAAATCACATAAATTTTTATTGGCATCAAATATTGTAGTTAGATATTAGAATATCATAATTTAATCCATAGAGAATTATTATATTTGTGTTTAATTAGAATGAGATAGTAAAATATTTATTTTCTTTATTCAAAAAATAGTTGCCCACATGCCTAGAAATATTGTGAGTTAGTAAGTATAACGCTAGTCCCATTATGAAGATCGAATTAAATCTATTACGTGTTATAATATTTGTCTATAAGATAGTTATAATGACACATTTATTGAGTGTTATAACCTAGATTTGATTCGTCATATCTAGTCCGTCAAGTTTTTGCGCTAGCAAATTAGACGCGATTCATTAGTGAGAAATTTGCTTTGTTGACGAGAAGTTTTCAAGTGAAGGAGACTCCTAAAAAAGTGTGGGTGAGAAATGAAAATTATTTCCCAATAACTTCTGAATACCTTGATCCTGAAAGACGTGATGAGATTGCACTTCAATGTGTCTCACCATAGATGTAGCATTCATATTTCCCCAATGCATTTGTGTGCGCGTGTGTTTTATGTGTTTGCACGACTACATTTTTCTTAATTTTCACTGCATATGGATGTGTGTGTTTTGTTTTTGTTATATGTCCCTTGGTATATATGATAGAAACCTGGACATAAATTTTATAGCTGATTCCGAATAGACGGTAGTATGATCTGCACTGAGAATACAACTCCATGTAGAGGTGGCCACGGTTCGGTTCTACGGTTCCAGGTTGCTGGAATCGTAACCGAACCGCTTCAAAACCGGTTCGGTTAAGGTTCTATCTTTTTGGAATCGTAGAACCGAACCGAACCGCCAAAAAATTCGGTTCGGTTCTCTATTTTTTAAGGGAAAAATAAAAAAATTTGGTTCGATTCTGGTTACCGAACCGGAACCGAATCGAACCTTAAGGTTACGGTTCCAAATTTTATGGAACCGTAACCGAACCGTTTGGGGGGTTCGGTTCGGTTCTGATTTTGGAACCAGAACCGGATGGAACCGTAACCTTACGATTCCATCCGATTTGGTTCCGGTTCGGTTTCGGTTCCGAACCGGAACCGTGGCCGGGTCTAACTCCATGTACCATTGGATAATGACAAGTCATGTTGTGTGTGTGTTTTTTTTTTTATGTTAAAAGAATAATACAAAAAAAATTATAAAATGAAAAAGACCAAAAATATTTTTTGGCTTGAAAAAGTATGTAAAATCATGTGCATGTGATCCTGGTATGTATGATATAATGTTATGCATGTCTAATATGCTTTTATTTTTCTTGATGCTCTATGTGCATGAGTGTGTGTGATGGTAACCTTTAGTATATCTTGTGTTTGCATTTCACATACACGTTTTTATGTCTTAAGGCTTAGTCGCATGTATGAGTGTTTGGACCGATAGTCTAATCTCTGTTATAGTTAGATCACTAAATAGTGTGACCTTTAACTAGATGACCTTATGTTATCCCCTTGTAAAAGAAAAAAAAAGACAGTTTAAATGAGTCTCAAGTGCAAAAGAGTCAATGGGCCAAATTCAAAAGATAAGGGCAAAAACCATTCAATCGAAAGAGTTTATTTAAGAGCTCATATTTGGAGGGAGAATTTTATAGCATGCAACCAATGTTGTTTATTTTCAGGTCCTGGTGGCGCTGGATTTGAACATCTATTTTGTGGACTTGGTGTGTCATGAGATGAGATTAATTTGACTATGTCCCGCTCATAAAATAAGGTCTTAAACCTTGACTCGTTGCACATTTATTTTTCATGCAAGTGTTTGCTATGCTTTGGTGTTTGTGTCATATGCATGCGTGTGTTTTTTAGCATGATAAAAAATATTTCATATTATCTCATGTTATAAACAGTTGAGTACTGACTGAGTATCATTGTACTTGCTTGAAATGCTGTTTTGAGTCATTTTTGAGTTATTTTTTTATGTTTTTTTAACTCACTCTGTGCTTGTGTGTGTTTCATGTCATCGCATACTGTTTTTTTTTTTTTTTTGGATTTCATAGATATGAGTTTTTACTTCCCATGTGTTCGTTTTGCTAACTGAGTAGGGTTGTTAGTGAGGGGGAGTACGTTAGGTTTGCATATTCTCTTGCATGTTACTTTTAATTGGTATCTTGATGTGTTTTTTTTCCTGACATGTTATTTTTACCCATTGTCATTTCGTTACAAAAAGAGGGAGTAATAATGCATGGAAATTTATCATTTTCGTAATGCATGAGAATTTATAATTTTTGGTTTATCTGCTCTTTATTTTCCCTTCACTTTTCGCGAATATATTGTTGTTTGTGGATGTTTTAGATGAGCATAATTAATGGTTGTGGTAGCGTCGACTTCAAGACTATTTGTTTAGTATTAGGTTGAGTCATACTGTAATAAGTCGTTGTCTTGATGGTGGGCAGTTGGCTATTTTATTTTTGGATCTTTTACCATAATCTTTTATTAGTGGTTTTGTCATGGAATGCCAATGGGGAGATTGTTAGTTCCATATTATTGACAATATCCGTAGCAAAATAAGTTCAATTGAGTTGTAATGAGTCTTGAAGATCTCGGTGCAATTGGACAAATATTTGGACAACATCAGATGGAGAAAATAGAGTAATGTTCACTCTTTTTGATATTCCAGAAGATTTAGAATTCCAATTAACATGGATCAATTTCATTGAAAAGTAGACTCGAAGATGATCGAGTACATATAAAGAACGTATGCTTTGGCCAAATGACGAGAAAGTTACAAGCATTTTAAGTTACACCTCAAAACCAGTCCGTGACATGCGTTTGTGGAACATTCGTCGGAGCATTCTAACGCTCGAGATAGAAACTTTGCGTTTGAGGGGCGTTTGAACGTCCTTACATAAGTGGGTTATTTTGGACGCGTTTTAAGCTAGTTTTACACAAGAAAAACCCTATCTTTACCATACCTATCTAAACAAACACATAGCCACTTCACCTAGGGGAAGAAACACTATTTTGAGAGCCAACATATACTTTATTTCTTCTTTCTTGACAATCAACCTAGATGACTTCATTGATTCCATTGTCTTCTTTGCTTTGGTAAGATTATTCTTTGGTAATCATTAGTACAAAAACACAACCTTAACCCAATTTCCTAAGCCTTCAGAGTTCTAAAGGAGGAAGATTGGTAGTCAGAGTTCTGGCGTTGCTATTTCGTATGGTTGATCCACTCAGATACTTTAGAGGTTTTGAAGAGGGCTGCTTGGTGCGGGCTCGGTAAGTTCTTCGAGTTATTATAGTCAATAGGTATTTGAGTCGGTGAAGTTGTCACTATAGGTCATATATCATCGTTGTAAGTTTTATCTATTATAGTGGATTGGGGTGACAGTCTATACTTGGAATGGTTTCTTACTTGTATGAGTTTTCCAATCCGTCAATAAAATTTCTTGTATTGATTCTTTTTATTGTCTTGATATTTGCTTTATTTTACATCTGCTTAAAATTAAGGGTGTTTGTTAACCATTGACTTATCTTAGATAGAGTAGTATTCCGCATAGGGTCAAAACCTTAGGACAAAATCGAAATTTCAATTTATATGGATAGATTTTTCATATATATTTTTATCCTTCAATTACTATATACGAGTCTTTTGTTTATTTATTTATTTTGTAGCTGTTTAATATAATATGGTACCAAACTATGATATATTTCATATTCATTTTATGAATGGTGACAATTTTAAAAATTGTAAGGAGAAAATTTTCCTTAAATTAGGATGTATGGACCTTGACCTGGCATTTAGAGTAGATGAATGACTAGTGCCTATGGAATTGAGCACTCAACAAGAGAGAGCATTTTATGAATAATGGGAGCAATCCAACCGCTTATGTATGATGCTCATTAAGGCTCATGTTTGGAAAAATATTTGTGGGTCTATTCCTGATTGTGCTAGGATGAATGATTATCTTACTCTCATTGAACAACAATTTTAGACATCTGATAAGGCATTGGCAAGCACGTTGATGAACAAATTCTCATCATTAAAATTTAATGGCACAAAAGGAGTGTGTGATCACGTTATGCAAATGAAGGATTTGGTTGTACAACTCAAGTATTTGGATATTGATATTTATGAGACATTTTTGGTTCACTTTATCCTTAACTCTCTTCATAATAAATATTGACCTTTCAAAATTTCTTATAACACACAAAAGGAAAAGTGATCACAATTAATGAATTTTTTACTGTTTATGTGCAAAAGGAAGGGAGGCTGAATTAAGAAAGGATGGAAAGTGTCCATATAATGACTCGTGGAAAGAAATATAATAAGAAGGAAAGAGGAAAATGAAAAATGCCCATTAATCAAGTTAATAAGAATGCTAATAAATTTTTTTTTTGTAAGAAGAAAGGACAAATGGCAGGACCCAAAATCGGGGCCAATGACAACGAGGTAAATAAAAAAAAATAAAATTATAACAAATGGTCAAAAATTCAGCAGAAAATGGTCAAAAGTCAAAACATGACTTGGTCAAAATGGACCAAAATTTAAAATTCCAAAACATGCCTCGGGGAGTTTAAAACAAAAGAAAATATAAAATCACACAGAAAATAATCAAAGCATTCCCACAGTTTTAATGTGAACACCTGTCATAAAATAGATAATTAAAATTTAAATAATGGTCCGATCGTGCAATACATCAACTAAACAACTACACAGTTTTATAATCTCAAATATAAGTCAATTACCTCTACGAATGCACTAGCGCCGCCGAAACAAAGAAAACTACTCAACACGATCCGAACACTCTCGATGGGTGAGCGAAACCACGTGCTCAATATGGATTAATGTACTCACTTTAATTGGCTTTACAAAAACCCTGTATGGTTGGTATAATATATATATGTCCAACAAAACAGTATCGAGGATGCGAGTTAAGAAGTAACTATAATTTTTACATTCTATAAATATAAATAAAAATATACATCCTCAGTGACCGCCCAAAGATCATCCAACAATGACATCTAACGGAACCTGAGATGTAAAACACACCAAATTAAACTTTGGCATAAATCAAACGGAAAACCAGCATGGTTCCGTTTAAAACACAGGCTTTTCATTTACAATCCAATACCACAAATGCCTATCCGGGGCCTACAACAACCACACAACCACACTTCACAATAAAGACCACAATCTGAAAATAGTAATTCATAACTTGAACTCAAATCTCAATACAAATAATTCAAAATCGGTAATTAAAACACATAATAAAAATACGATAAATACACGAAAATTAGAGTTCGGGTCAATTACCGTACGAAAATGTCGAACCAACACGTCGGGAAGGTCGACTGCAAGAGTCTGCCAGATGCATCGGCTCATGGAGCCTACGTGTTGGCGTAACGCCACGTCCCTGACACCAGAAGAAGAAACCCATCGTCTCGTGTCCAATGGTGGTGGTCATTCGCCCAACGGAGCTCTGGTTTGTAAGGAAATCACCAAAAATCACCAGAAGTTTTAAGCTTTCCCTGTGCCAGAAAAAGACCACCACCGGCGATACCACCACCACCAAAATACTCCTCACGACCTGCTTTATGATTCCCATAGCTTCACTCGCCGGGAAATGACAACAAGGAGGTCGGATCTAAGCTCTCTCTCGCACGTTGATGAAAGAAGAAAGAAGAAAAAATTGAAAAATCAGAAGGGCTGCTCATGATTTTTGGGAGAGAGAGAAAGGAAAAGCTTTTTAATAATGGGTTGTGAAATTATCAGTCAAGTCCCTGGCTTTTGGGTCAAATAAAAATTGAGTCAAACTCATCCAAATTTATCAATTGATCCCCAAAGTAAAAATTTAAACTTTGACCAAAGAATTTTGTTGAAAAGACAATAGTACCCTTATTAAAAAATTGGGTTATTACAACAAATGAAGAAATCTTGCCTTATATATAAGATTTGACTTGAAAAAAGGTAATCATATCTCTCTTGTGTGTTACAAATCTAATATGGTTCATGTTTCTCATAATACTTGGTGGATTGAGTCCGTTTTACAATCCATATTGCTAATACTATGTAGGGCTTCTTAAACCTAAGGAACCGATGGAAATTGAACGTGCAATCTATTTAGGAAACAAGATGCCTTCATATGTGGAAGCTGTCAGGCCTACAAACTTGTTCGTAATTCTGGCTTTGTTTTAATCCTAGATAAAATAATTTATATTCCATATTTTTCAAGAAACTTTATTTCTGTTTCAAGACTTTTACCTCAAGATTTTAGTTTTAGTTTCACTATGACATCTTTTCATTTGTTAAAAGATTAGGCTATTGTTAGGAATAAGATTATGGTATAAATAGAATAAAGGTGAGTAGGGGGAGAACCCTAGAATCATGCCTACACCCATTGAGTCCTTATGTAATAATAATAATAATAATAATGTCTTAGAACCAGTTTGTCTTTCGTCTTCTATGTCTTTACCTAGTGTGGGACACAGAAACTGGGCGACGCATGCTGTTCCGAGCTCGCGACCTAGTTGGGAGTACGGAGTAGCCCGCGGGGGACTAAACCAGAGAATGATGGAGTCGCCACCCGGTGTGAACCGGAAAATGAGATTTAAGGCCGCATTCACCCCTCGCAAGGGAAGACCTCAAACCGTTGGGTTTGGAATGGTCCCTTACTTATGTCACTTATAATGAAAGGATTTGTGCAATAATTTAGTCAAACCTAAATAACACCTATTTCCAAGAGTATTATGCTTCTAAGTTCACATGCATGAAAGTAATCATCACAACGAAAAACATGCAATAGCACACAGCAATCTCATGAACATGTTTCGATCATATAATGCGGAAAACAAAGAACAACCTAAACATAATGCAAATTCCAAACGCAAAACAAAATGATTAATCATGCTTGAAAATAAACAACCAAATAGGCTAAATCATGCCTAAAAACCAAGTAACATACTAATAACCTAATCATATTTGAATACCATCTCATGAACACATCAAATAGATAGACGCATGGATACAAATAATATGATTGATTACATGATATAAGAGAAATCCCCTAAGAAAAAATTATATATGACATGTGATGAAAATGACTCAATTCAGTGTATTCGCGTTCGTGTAGCATTCGTAAACGCATTCGAACGGTAAACAGAAGGTTCGCGTTTGTATAGCGTTTGATAATACGTTCGAATGGGACCAGACAGAAAACATGCGTTCGTGCGGCGTTCCGGAATGCATTCGAACGGGGTTACAACAGTGACCTCCAAAATACAGTAAACAACATGACACATACATGAACAGATGAATAGATGACACCTAATAAATAATAACGGGCTAAAAGCGCGACAAAGCATCGTGGTAAAAGATTTTAACCTCTCAAAATAGAGGACCTTTAATCTCACTTACTAAGCCCATGCGCAATCAACACAATACATATATAAAAAGTAAAGACAATGATATCGGACTTCGTATACCCGATTGAACACATCTTACATTCAACCGAATATACATCAACCAGCGCGGCAAAACATCGTGGTAAAGGGATTTAACCCCTCAAAATATGGGACCTTTAATCCAACTTACTAAACCCATGCGCTCGATCACGTAATGCATATAAAAATAAAGACAATAATATCGAACTTCGTATACCCGATTGAACACATCTTACATTCAACCGAATATACATCAATCGGCGCGGAAAAGCATCGTGGTAAAGAATTTTAACCCCTCAAAATAGGGGACCTTTAATCTAACTTACTAAGCCCATGCGCTCGATCACATCATTACACAATGAATAACACGCAGAAATTAAATGACGAATAATAAACATATCAAAACAACATAAAACAAAAAATGCGTTGTTTACTCAAGTGGTACGTGGAGTTGTATCCTGAGTACAGATCATATTACCATCCATTCGGAATCGGCTATGAAATTTATGTCCGGGTTTCCATCTGATATACCACGAGAGGCGACACATTTTTCATTTTATTCAAAGGGCCACAACATACATCATTTCATAATACATGCATTTACTATTTATTCAAGGGCCACAATCATGCATCAATAAACGACTCTCATGCGATAAAAATGAATGAAATAATTAAAAAGATAGATGGAAATAATAGGAAAAGTACCCTCAGGTCTAACCTTTTTATGTCGACTTTCAGACTCGCGTTTCACGGCCGTCGGAAGGGCTATCACTCCGCAACTCTTCCAGATCACTGGATTAACGTCTTAGCTCGCTGTTTTGTTGTTTTGGTCACTGTTTTCACTCAATTTTACTGCTGTGTCTTCACTGTTTTATGCTATTTTTTACTGCAGTTTCCTGGACTGTTTTGGGTGATTTGTTCACTATTTTGGGCTGTTTTCATAGATTTAGGAACTATTTTGGTGGTCAAATGGGCTGTGCAGTTTCGGTAATTAGGGAGAGTGCAGTCTCGGTAATATGTGAGGAGTATTTGTTGTTTGCGTGAGTGAATAATGTGTTGGTGTTGATGCGTGAGTGGGTGATGTGTTTGGCTTGCGTTTAAGGGGTGTTGGCTTGCGTTAAAAGGATGTGTGTTGATACGGCAATGGAGGGCTCTCTAGGTTGTTTGTTCTTGGGCAAGGAAGAGGGTTTTGTGAGGGGCGTGTAGCGTATCAACGTGAGGCTTTTGTTGGTGAGTTGAAGGGCCGTGGATTGTTTATTTGGTCAGTGAGGGTTGATTTTGTCGATGTGGGAGAGGGCTTCTGTTGTTTACGTGGATCAGAGGCGTGTGGCTTTAGGGGGCTGAGTGGTGATTTGTGGAGTTGTTGTTACGTGATTAGGGGGGACTTGTGGCACGCAGGCTGAGTGAAGGGTCGAGAGAGATAAGAGTTTATTAGGGTTTATGGGGGCCGCACATGTGCTACATGGCTTTGGCGTGAGGTATCAAGGAGAGAAGAAGGCGTGTGATGACTTTGTTTATTGATGGTGTGCTTTTGTAAGTGTCAGCCACTTTTTGTGTGTTGTTGGTTTCTTTATTCTTTGTGAGCAGTCGGTTTTTTGTTCACGGTTAGGGGATTGTGTTGTGAGTTAGATGACTTGGCTGAGGGTTACATGATGAGGGGCTGTCGAATGGCAATGGCGTGAGTGTCAAACGTTTAACCTTAGGGCATGTTTTGTTTTGTTTGGATCAGTGGCTCAGTTTTGGGAAGGTCCTTATTTCTTTGGAAGCGCAGCTCGTGGGTCTGATGATATAGGTTTACAACCCTAGGACGCATCCCCAAAATGCTGATAAAATATGGGCCTCAACCCTGAGACGTATCCCCAAAACTGTTGATGCTAAAGAAGTGGGTACAACCCTGGGACGCATCCCGACACTGCTGATATTGATAAAGTGGGTTACAACCCTGGAACGCATCTCCAAACTGATGCCGATGCTGATGTGGGTCTCGACCCTGGGACTCATCCCTAAAACTGATACGGATACTATTGCGGGCCTCGACCGTGGGACTCATCCCTAAACTGATCCCGATGTTGATGTGGGTCTCGACCTTGGGACTCATCCTCAAAATTGATACTGATACTGATGCTGTTGCGGGCCTCAACCCTGGGACTCATCCTCAAAACTGATGCTATTGCGGGCCTCAACCCTGGGACTCATCCCTGAAACTGATATTGATAATGACGTAGGCCTCGACCATGAGACTCATCCCTGAAACCGATACAGCTGTGGGCCTAGACCCTGGGACTCATCCCCACAACCGATATTGATGATGACGTAGGCCTCGGCCCTAGAGTTCCATACCAAGCAAGACTGATTCTGATAAGGATGTGGGCCCTGCCCCTAGAGTGCCATACCCGGCAAGACTGATTCTGATAAAGATGTGGGCCTCGCCCTTAGAGTGCCATACTCAGTAAGACTGATACTGATAAAGACGTGGGCCTCAACCCCAAGAGTGCCATACCCGACAAGACTGGTTCTGATAACGATATGGGCCTCGCCTTTAGAGTGTCGTACACGGCAAGAATGGTACTGATAAAGACGAGGGCCTCAACCTTAGAGTGTCGTACACAGCAAGATTGGTATTGATAAAGACATGGGCCTCAACCCCCAGAGTGTCATACCCGGCAAGACTGGTTCTGATAACGATATGGGCCTCGCCCCCAAACTGTTACTGATATGGGCCTCCCCCCCAAAACTGATACTGATATGGGCCTAGCCCCATACTGATACTGATATGGGACTCGCCCCCATGCTGATACTGATGTAGGCCTCGCCCCGAACTAATATTGATATGGACCTCGTCCCAAACTGATACTGAAATGGGCCTCGCCCCCAGAGTGCCATACTCGACCAGACTAATAATGATAATGTGGGCTTCGCCCCAAGAGTGCCATACCCAGCAAGACTGATGCTGATGCTAATGCTAATGTGTCATTTCAACATATTAAATTGCCTCTCATGAGATAATCCTGATAGCTTGACATATTCTCGTCCTCAACGAATGCTTTCGCATTGAAACTTGAGAACCTTCAAAGTACTTGTTACACTCAAATTTGATCCTCTGAATAGTTGATCTGAACTAGACTCCTAGTGTGTGTGTGTGCCAGGGCTCTTTCGCAGTTTATTCCTTAAGTGAACTAACTCGAGGATTTCGTTTCGGAGAATCGGATCGGTGGGTCTAACCAAACTGGATGTCTTGATCACACTCTGTGATTACTTCGTCATACTCAACATGATACGGTCTTCTTCTCTTTTCTTGTCTCTTTCTTTTCATTCTTTTCATTTTTTTTGACACATCTACCCTTTTAATGTAGCATTTCTCCTCATAGTGGTCCTAATACTCACCCATGGGTAGCTTCATGTTTATCGGTTATAGGCGGTCTAGTTTTCTTTTCTTTTCAGAGACTTTCTTTGTTCCCAACCATATCATATATCGTAGCATAAGTAAACCAGGGTGGACATCCAGGCAAACAGTTATTCACTGATCCATCATCCCTTTGGCTAGTCATCTTGCCAACCACTCAGGTTTACACTGTTGAGATCCCGTAATTGTACGGGCCAAATTTGGTCTAAGGATAAGATAATTCGACATTCTGCTTCGGGCCCAATACTGGACCCCAGCATGGATCCAAGCCCAAGTTGTCATCACAGATTCGTACTAAAGGGGACCCCCAAGACTTGACATATATAAAGGCCCAAAGATCTAGAAACCTAGACCCAATAAAGTATCGCACGCCTAAACCATAATCAAGGCTCATCCCACGCTAGTCCACGTAACGCCCTGGCTCATAAACACTACCCAGCCGTTGCAGCCAACAACGGGCAAATACAGTGAATATCCATCATAAAGTCGACCGTTACCAAGTCTCAATGGACGAGTAATCAAGTGGACACCCCTCAAATAGGTATATAAGAAGAAAAGAGCTCTCCTACGCGGGGGGGGGGGGGGGACAGAGACTCACATTCCGACTCACATCATCTCATTCCTACCGCCCTCACGGCAGTCTACGGGGATCAAGGTAACATTTGACCTTGCTCCTCCTCTTACGACTTAATACATCTCATTCCCATCACTGACTTGGGCGTCGGAGTGCCTACGGCATCCACCACACCGGGGGTAGACCCTCCACGCTCACCCTACATCTTTGTTTTGCAGGATCGCCAGTGCCCCTATACGAAATCTCAATTGTAGGCCTCGGGTGAAAACCAGCTCCTACAATATCCATCATAAAGTCGACCGTTACCAAGTCTCAATGGACGAGTAATCAAGTGGACACCCCTCAAATAGGTATATAAGAAGAAAAGAGCTCTCCTACGCGGGGGGGGGGGGGGGGACAGAGACTCACATTCCGACTCACATCATCTCATTCCTACCGCCCTCACGGCAGTCTACGGGGATCAAGGTAACATCTGACCTTGCTCCTCCTCTTACGACTTAATACATCTCATTCCCATCACTGACTTGGGCGTCGGAGTGCCTACGGCATCCACCACACCGGTGGGTAGACCCTCCACGCTCACCCTACATCTTTGTTTTGCAGGATCGCCAGTGCCCCTATACGAAATCTCAATTGTAGGCCTCGGGTGAAAACCAGCTCCTACAATATCCATCATAAAGTCGACCGTTACCAAGTCTCAATGGACGAGTAATCAAGTGGACACCCCTCAAATAGGTATATAAGAAGAAAAGAGCTCTCCTACGGGGGGGGGGGGGGGGGGGGGGGACAGAGACTCACATTCCGACTCACATCATCTCATTCCTACCGCCCTCACGGCAGTCTACGGGGATCAAGGTAACATCTGACCTTGCTCCTCCTCTTACGACTTAATACATCTCATTCCCATCACTGACTTGGGCGTCGGAGTGCCTACGGCATCCACCACACCGGTGGGTAGACCCTCCACGCTCACCCTACATCTTTGTTTTGCAGGATCGCCAATGCCCCTATACGAAATCTCAATTGTAGGCCTCGGGTGAAAACCAGCTCCTACAGTTTGGCGCCCACCGTGGGGCCCTAGCGATTCTTAGCATGCAAAGATCTCTCCACCTACGATCCTTCCAAATATATAATTAATCATCCTCCAATAATAATTACAAACATTGGAACACATTCCTTCAACTTCCCAAAGGCCCGAGCTACGGGTCACCCCAATAATTTTATCATCTGATCCAATCTATTAGAAGCATTCTCTACGATTGACATCTATTCGAGTCTACATGGGATGATTACATCAGGAGCAAGACACTTCCCATCAATGGAACTATATTTCCTACCATTTGCATCACATGAAGAAGCGATGTATTTGACATAAGAAGGATGTTCCAGTCGACATTACCCAAAAGAAGACTTGGCAGGGACTTCCCGGTCAACCTTACCAGGTATGGCTTACACTTTTTTAGAATGCCACAGTCGACATCACTAAGGCAACAATGTGATTCTAAGATATGAGTATCCCAGACGACACTACAATTTACAACTAGATATTGTTATGGATGGCACAGTCGATATTTGTAATGTCTAACATAGGACTAGTAAGGGAACTTCTATGTCAATGGGGATGTCCCAATTGACATTACTATGTATGGATTGTCTCATGCTTGATATTCCATCCGACACTCCACATGTGAGGCTTGTCACTAGCTCAAGATCTCATTTGACATGCAATAAGAAAATTCCTAGCTAGATGGTTGAGGTTCCATCCCACACGACAAGGGGAAAAACTACTAACTAGAGTCGAAAAACACCACTCGATACTACAAAGGTGTAGTCTCGGTTAGAAGTAAACGTACCAAGTAAATATTCATCTTGAGATAGGCGAGTGACCAGTCCGACTCTACAATAATATGGACCCGGCATACAGAGGATGCACCAGATAAATGCAGGAATGCCCCCACAGAGCTTACTGTTTCCCAAAATTGAAACAGCACTCGCATTCTTGAAGACTCCTTCTGTTGGTACCTCACCCTCAAACTTGTTGTTAGAGAGATTTAAATTCTCCACCAATTTTAATCCAACCAGAAATTCAGGAATTTCACATGAAAGATTGTTTTGAGACAAATCTAGGACTCTTACGACAAATCCATCACTCCTTACTACAAGTTCTGCCCCATCCACGGCTCACATGTGTATACCAGCAAACCCATCCCCATCAAAACCAACTCACCTTTTTCATTCGACCCCTCACTCGACAACCGTCGAACGATTCCCATGAGTCCTACAAAACTATCAACGCCAAACCACGAAACATCTACTACGACAGCCGCATGATCGTTTCCTGTCATTCGGTCAGCATCAGGTGGCGCTGTCGTTACAAAGGGAACAAGGGAAGATTGAAGACGAAGGAAGATGTGAAGCAAGGAGGCTAAATCGAGTGAAGATGAGCGACAAGATTTGATTACAAAATTGGCATCCCATTATGAATTTGGGTCTGCACGTTCGAGCTACACACAATTCACAGGCTAGAAACCCTCAAGGACTTTTCAACTTGTCGACTGAATGAGGAAGGCTCAGGTTCACACGCCATCATTTTGAGTTAGGGTAGGTAGTGATGACGCGAAGTTCGAGGCATAAATTGAGCAAGCACAGTTCGAGAGAGGCGATTACTCGGGTATTGAGAAGGATTCGAGCATGAAGGAGCAGAGGAAAAAGAGGATAGCAGTAGCGTTAGGGTTTCGAAGAACAGAGAGAAACAAAAGCTCGATTCGAAGGAAAGTAAGGACGCGTTTGGTTCCGGAAATGGTGAGTATACCGCCGAGGAGTGTTGCCCGTCTTCGAAGTGGTGGAGAGACCGGGCATCAGATGACTGTGTGTGTGGCAGATGGAATGGTAGCGGCGAGGTTGAGAGGGTTGAAACTTCGACGAAATTGAAAGGGTCGATTGAGTTCTCTAAGAGAATTGAAAGATAGGAGCAGAGTAGACGTCATGAAAGCCACGGAGGTCAGGAAAGGGTCGATTGAGTTTGGGTAAGGTTGATATGAGAGCACTGAATTGAGTTCGAGGTAATTCTCGATTAAGTCAGAGATAAGAGCAAAGTTCGACGAAATTGAAAGGGGTCGATTGAGTTTTCGAAAAGGAAGATGATATATGATTTTGGGCACCATACAAGATAGGACCCCAAATCCATACGACTTGCCACAGAGGAGCTGGATGCTTTTAGGAGTTCCCTGGCTTACCGTGTATTTCAAACCCTCAAAAGCGTCGTTAGGCTTCAAGCTATCATTCGTGGTCAATTGATTAGAAGACAAGCATCAGCAACTCTGTGTTGATTACAAGGAATAAGTGATATTTAGGGGCTCAGATTTCAGTCGACAAGGAAGGATCTCCTCAAACATGCACACTGCCCAGTAAGATAACCCACTTGACATCATTCTAGAGTACCATTCGACTCTATAAGTACATATGTTGATTGTCCCACTCGACACTACACTCATTCTGTTTTGGAGTAATCCCCATACGACATGTATGAATCCCTTGGCTTTTTGACTCGTAGTATGAGGTTGATCCCAACCTTCTCCAGGTCTAATGAAGTGCAGTCTTCATGGACTTCCATCAAGTCCAAAAGAGTGAAGACTCCATTAGACCTATGTAAAGTCCAAATTCGACATTAGACCCTCAATTACTTTTGTTAGGTCTTGTAGAGTAAGGATGGTAGTATGAGGAATAAAATACCCTTATTGGTATTTAGCAAGTAGCGTAGTGTGAGGGATGAGATTCCATTGACCTTTCTTAGATCTAGTAGAGTCAGGATTGATGCCTTAGACCTTCATCAAGTCCATTAGTCACAATCCATTTAACAGTAGTACCATTGACCATCATCAGGTCTTGTAGTATAAGAAAGAAAGGTCATCATAGATCTTCTTCGAGTTTAGTAGAGTAAAGATCTTCATTTATTCATATTAATGAAAAATGAAAACCCCGTGGATCTTCGTCATATATGAAGTGTGTGGACTCCCATGAACCTTCATCAGGTATAGTGGAGTATGGACCTTCATTGGGTCGTGTCGAGTGGAAACTCTAGTGTACCTCATTCAAGAATAGTAGAATGAAAACTTGCTCAGACCTTCATCGGATCTGGTAATTTGTAGACTCTCATGTACTTTCACCAATATGAATGGTCATCCTGATATATAAGACAATGAAACATCCTCTATATGAAACATCTTTATCAACCTTCTGCCCAGTCGACACAACAGGCACGTAAGGATCTCACATTGTTTCAGAAAATAAGGTATGCTTTTTTAACTAGTCACTCGACAAATCCTCCAGACGACAGGTATCATTATCCTCCTTATATACTTACCTAGATTGTGGTTTTTTGCAAGCAATACCATACGACAAAGTTGAAGACCTGGACTACTCTTGTATGAAGTGTATCCTGAACCTTCATATGGTTCAGTTGAATGAAACATCTCTCATGGGTCATGTAGAGTCAACATATTCCCTTCATCTGGTCTAGAAAAATTCAAAGTCTCCTCTGGTCTAGAAAAATTCAAAGTCTCCTCTGGTCCGCGACCAGTAGAATGAATTATATCATGAACCTTCATCTGGTTCAGTCGATCGGGGACATCCCCCACGAACTCACGTCGAGTCAAAGTTGTAGACATGGATTACACATGTCACATAACTAATAAGTTCCTGGTCTCATCAAGTCCAGTCGACTGGGGACATCCCCCATGGACTCATGTCGAATCAAGTTGTCGCCATGGTTAACACATGTCGTATGAATTATATCCTGAATCTTCATCCAGATCAGTCGACCGGGGACATCCCCCATAGACTCATGTCGAGTCAAATTATAGACATGGATCACACATGTCGAATGACTTATAACTTTGGCCTCAGCAAGTCCAGTTGACCGGGGACATCCCCCATAGACTCATGTCGAGTCAAATTATAGACATGGATCACACATGTCGAATGACTTATAACTTCTTGGCCTCAGCAAGTCCAGTTGACCGGGGACATCCCCCATAGACTCATGTCGAGTCAAATTATAGACATGGATTACGCATGTCGTATGACTCATATCTTCCTGGACTCATCAAGTCAAGTCGACTGGGGACATCCCTCATGGACTCATGTCGAGTCAAAGTTGTAGACATGGATTACACATGTCGTATGACTTATATCTTCCTGGACTCATCAAGTCCAGTCGACTGGGGACATCCCCCATGGACTCATGTCGAGTCAAAGTTGTAGACATGGATTACACATGTCACATAACTAATAAGTTCCTGGTCTCATCAAGTCCAGTCGACTGGGGACATCCCCCATGGACTCATGTCGAATCAAGTTGTCGCCATGGTTAACACATGTCGTATGAATTATATCCTGAATCTTCATCCAGATCAGTCGACCGGGGACATCCCCCATAGACTCATGTCGAGTCAAGTTATAGACACGGATTACACATGTCGTATGAATTATATCTTCCTGGCTTTGTCAAGTCCAATCGACCGGGGACATCCCCCAATGGCTCTGGTAGAGTCAAGATCGTTGTCCCGACCATCATCTGGTTCGGTCGACCGGGGACATCCCCCAATGGCTCTGGTAGAGTCAAGTTCGTTATCCCGACCATCATCTGGTTCGGTCGACCGGGTACTTCCCCAATGGCTCTTGTAGACTCAAGTTGATAACTTGACATTCGTTTAGTTCAATCAATAGGCAGCACCGACGCTCATGTACACCTTCGTCCTATGGCCTCGACACGCGCGTCAAATACTCTCCAAGCCAATGACTTCTTGACTTAGAGAGTAGGGGACAAACTGTACGGGCCAAATTTGGTCTAAGGATAATTTCGACATTCTGCTTCGGGCCCAATACTGGACCCCAGTATGGATCCAAGCCCAAGTTGTCATCAAAGATTCGTACTAAAGGGGACCCCCAAGACTTGAATATATAAAGGCCCAAAGATCTACAAACCTAGACCCAATAAAGTATCGCACGCCTAAACCATAATCAAGGCTCATCCCACGCTAGTCCACGTAACGCCCTGGCTCATAAACACTACCCAGCCGTTGCAGCCAACAACGGGCAAATACAGTGAATATCCATCATAAAGTCGACCGTTACCAAGTCTCAATGGACGAGTAATCAAGTGGACACCCCTCAAATAGGTATATAAGAAGAAAAGAGCTCTCCTACGCGGGGGGGGACAGAGACTCACATTCCGACTCACATCATCTCATTCCTACCGCCCTCACGGCAGTCTACGGGGATCAAGGTAACATCTGACCTTGCTCCTCCTCTTACGACTTAATACATCTCATTCCCATCACTGACTTGGGCGTCGGAGTGCCTACGGCATCCACCACACCGGTGGGTAGACCCTCCACGCTCACCCTACATCTTGTTTTGCAGGATCGCCAGTGCCCCTATACGAAATCTCAATTGTAGGCCTCGGGTGAAAACCAGCTCCTACAGTTTCCATCATAAAGTCGACCGTTACCAAGTCTCAATGGACGAGTAATCAAGTGGACACCCCTCAAATAGGTATATATAAGAAGAAAAGAGCTCTCCTACGCGGGGGGGGGGGGGGGGACAGAGACTCACATTCCGACTCACATCATTCATTCCTACCGCCCTCACGGCAGTCTACGGGGATCAAGGTAACATCTGACCTTGCTCCTCCTCTTACGACTTAATACATCTCATTCCCATCACTGACTTGGGCGTCGGAGTGCCTACGGCATCCACCACACCGGTGGGTAGACCCTCCACGCTCACCCTACATCTTTGTTTTGCAGGATCGCCAGTGCCCCTATACGAATCTCAATTGTAGGCCTCGGGTGAAAACCAGCTCCTACAGTAATCAAGTGCTCGCGAGTCCAGCTGAGATCAATCCATTCAGAATACCGGACTAGAGCACGTCTCGCACTTATCATTTCTAAAGCTTCTCCCTACAACAAACAATGTCATCACCAGACATATGTCTAACTATCAAAGATTTCTCTCTCTCATTTTTTCTCTCTCTTTTTTTCACTTATTCCACAGAATTCTTCCATCATCTTCTGATAATGTGGGCTTCGCCCCTTGATATCCATTCCCGAAACTCAAACTCATATGCGCCTCAGCCCTGGGACTCCTCCCCAAAACTAGCACCAATGTGGGCCTCAACCCTCAGATTACTACCCGAATCTGACACCAATATGGGCCTCAGCCCTAGGATTATTACTCGAGTATGATATTGTGCTTTCACTGTTTCTGAATGGCTTGTCTTTGCCGCTTTCTCTTTTCTTCTTCAAAACCTGTGAATACAAAACAAAACAAACACAAAAAAGAATGCAAGATACGTTACGTGTATGCATGCATGTATGAATGAGTTTCTTATCCCATTGGATTAGGTCTTCTACCAATTCCCTTGGTGACTGCTCTATCTCTTGACGAGTCTCTCTACTTTCCTAACCCAACGGGAATCTTTGATGGCTTTTAGAACACAAGGGGTTAGCATGATGCGTGTATACATGAGGTGCATGTCATATATGCGATGTATGGAATAAATAAGCTTATAAAAGAATTTGCACTAATTGGCCCATTATCATTTTAAAGTGTTCAATCATATTATTGCGCGGTGCAAACTTGTCCCAGTTGAAATGGCGCAATAGGTTTATACTTCACGATAACATAACCAAATAACTTCAAATGATAAAAGGCCTATACATAAAATGGCCCATCGGCATTTTAGTAGCCTTTGGCCCAACTGTCAAAAGACACGAACTCGTCCCAGTTTAAATGGCCCAACAAGTTCACATCTCTTGACAAAAGGTCCAACTGGATCCAAATAACGATGGTCCAAAACACAAACATAACAAGATAATTCAAGCATAAAGCAATAAGTTCTATAGAGTGGCCCACCAACATTCCAGAAGCTTTGGGCCTAATTGTCATAGGATACGAACTCGCCCCAGTTTAAATGGCCCAACAAGTTCGCATTTCTGACAAAAAGTCAAACCGCATCCAAATGAGGATGGTCCACAAAAACAAGGAAATAGTTGTTATAGGCCATACAACACCGGTATACGCATGGGTTCGTGGGAGTATAGACAAATACTCTCACTGGCGAAGGATTGCCCACAACTAGGTTCCCCACTCAAGGGTTCGAGCGACCAAGTGAGCGCACCTTTTTTATACCCTAAAGTACGTGCCAACAAGTCATAGCGTGTGACTAACAGTCAAATGGATTTCTTGTTGCAGATTCCCCAGAGGGAGGGTGGAGCGAGGCTCTCTTAAGTACCTAAGCCTCTTAGGCTCTTATCGCTTGGTGACAGGAATAAACAACAAGTCCTCCAGATTAGTCTGTCACAATAGGCTACAAGTAGATGATTATCTAGGTGCCTTCACAGCTTTTCCTTCTAGAAAGGTAGTGAGTGAAGGAAGACACCAGACCATTACCCAGCCTAAGAAATATGCCTTTGATTAAACCCCTTTTAACTCACAGTGGACACAGTTAATTAAAGCACAAATAATAATATTACAAGACAATATTTCAGAGCCGATTCTCTATCCCCAATGGAGTCGCCAGACTGTGGGACACAGGAACTGGGTGACGCATGCTGTTCCGGGCTCGCGGCCTAGTTGGGAGTACGGAGTAGCCCGCGGGGGACTAAACCGGAGAATGATGGAGTCGCCACCGGGTGTGATTCGGGAAAATGAGATTTAAGGCCGCACTCACCCCTCGTAAGGGAAAACCTCAAACCGTTGGGTTCGGAATGGTCCCTTACTTATGTCACTTATAATGAAAGGATTTGTGCAATAATTTAGTCAAACCTAAGTAACACATATTTCCAAGAGTATTATACTTCTAAGTTCACATGCATGAAAGTAATCATCACAACGACAAACATGCAATATCACACGGCAATCTCATGAATATTCTTCGATCATATAATGCGGAAAACAATGAACAACCTAAACATAATGCAAATTCCAAACGCAAAACAAAACGATTAATCATGCTTGAAAATAAACAACCAAATAGGCTAAATTATGCCTAAGAACCAAGTAACATACTAATGACCTAATCATGTTTGAATACCATCTCATGAACACATCAAACAGATAGACGCATGGATTCAAATAATATGATTGATTACATGATATAAGAGAAATCTCCTAAGAAACAATAATTTATGACATGTGATGAAAATGACTCAATTCAGTGTATTCGCATTCGTGTAGTGTTCGTAAACGCGTTCGAATGGTAAACAGAAGGTTCGCGTTCGTATAACGTTTGATAACGCGTTCGAACGGGACCAGACAGAAAACATACGTTCGTGCGGGGTTCCGGAACGCGTTCGAATGGGGTTACAGCAGTGACCTCCAAAATGCAGTAAACAACATGACACATACATAACGGATGAATAGAAGACACCTAATAAATAATAACGGGCTAAAAGCGCGGTAAAGCATCGTGGTAAAGGATTTTAACCTCTCAAAATAGAGGACCTTTAATCGCACTTACTAAGCCCATGCGCAATCAACACAATACATATATAAAAAGTAAAGACAATGATATCGGACTTCGTATACCTGATTGAATACATCTTACATTCACCGAACATACATCAGCCAACGCGGCAAAGCATCGTGGTAAAGGGTTTAAACCCCTCAAAACAAGGGACCTTTAATCCAACTTACTAAACCCATGCGCTCGATCACGTAATGCATATAAAAATAAAGACAATAATATCAAACTTTGTATACCCGATTGAACACATCTTACATTCAACCGACATATACATCAACCGGCGCGGCAAATCATCGTGGTAAAGGATTTTAACCCCTCAAAATAGGGGACCTTTATCCAACTTACTAAGCCCATGCGCTCGATCACATCATTACACAACGAATAACACGCAGAAATTAAATGACGAATAACAAACATATCAAAAACAACATAAAACAAAAAAAATACGATGTTTACTTAAGTAGTACGTGGAGTTTTATCCCAAGTACAGATCATACTACTGTCCATTCGGAATCGGCTATGAAATTTATGTCTGGGTTTCTATCCGATATACCACGAGAGGCGACACATTTTTCATTTTATTCAAAGGGCCACAACATACATCATTTCATAATACATGCATTTACTATCTATTCAAGGGCCACAATCATGCATCAATAAACGACTCTCATGCGATAAAAATGATTGAAATAATTAAAAAGATAGATGGAAATAATAGGAAAATGACCCTTAGGTCTAACCTTTTATGTCGACTTTCGGACTCGTGTTTCACGGCCGTCGAAAGGGCTATCACTCCGCAACTCTTCCGGTTCACTAGATTAATGTCCTAGCTCGCTGTTTTGCTATTTTGGTCACTGTTTTCACTCCGTTTTACTGCTGTTTCTTCACGGTTTTCTGCTATTTTTTACAGCAGTTTTCTGGACTGTTTTGGGTGATTTGTTCACTATTTTGGGCTATTTTCAGAGATTTTGGAACTTTTTTGGTGGTCAAATGGGCTGTGCAGTTTCGGTAATTAGGGAGAGTGCAGTCTCGGTAATATGTGAGGAGTATTTGCTGTTTGCGTGAGTGAATAATGTGTTGGTGTGCGTGCGTGAGTGGGTGATGTGTTTGGCTTGCGTTAAGGGGTGTTGGCTTTCGTTAAAAGGATGTGTGGTATACGGAAATGGAGGGCTCTCTAGGTTGTTTGTTTGGGCGGGCAAGGAAGAGGGCTTTGTGAGGGGCGTGTAGTGTAGTGTATCAACGTGAGGCTTTTGTGGTGAGTTGAAGGGCCGTGGATTGTTTATTTGGTCAGTGAGGGTTGATTTTGTCGATGTGGGAGAGGGCTTCTGTTGTTTACGTGGATCAGAGGCGTGTGGCTTTAGGGGGCTGAGTGGTGATTTGTGGAGTTGTTGTTACGTTTAAGGGGGACTTGTGGCGCGCAGGCTGAGTGAAGGGTCGAGAGAGATAATAGTTTATTAGGGTTTGTGGGGGCCGCGCATGTGCTACATGGCTTTGGCATGAGGTATCAAGGAGAGAAGAAGACGTGTGGTGACTTTGTTTATTGATGGTGTGCTTTTGTAAGTGTCGGCCACTTTTTGTGTGTTGTTGGTTTCTTTATTCTTTGTGAGCATTCGGTTTTGTTGTTCACGGTTAGGGGATTGTGTTGTGAGTTAGATGGATCGACTGAGGGTTACATGATGAGGGGCTGTCGAATGGAAATGGCGTGAGTGACAAGCGTTTAACCTTAGGGCATGTTTTGTTTTGTTTGGATCAGTGGCTCAATTTTGGGAAGGTCCTTATTTCTTTGGCAGCGCAGCTCTTGGGTCTAATGAGAGATGCTAGGGTTAGGTTGTTGAAGGGTTTATTTGTTGTTGTTTGATTACGTCGTGGAAGACTGTGTTTTCGTGAGGGTTTTGCCGAGGGTGTGAAGGGGAAGAAGTGAAAGAGACTGCCGTCTGGTTGTGGGGAAAAATCAAAGGGGATAGGCGCAGAGGTTAGGGTTTTATTATTTTTGAAGGATGAGAGATGATGAGAGAGAGAGAGTGGTCGTGGTGCTATTAGGGTTTATTATTTGGTGGTTCTGCCGTGTGAGAGTGAGAGGCTATATGGTTGCAATATGTTGTTGTTTTTATAGTGACAAGCTAGGGTTAGGGTTGTGCATGGTTTAAAAAGGAAAGAAAATCAATTAATTGGGGACATGATTTGTTTGTTTAGGAGGTTATATATTTGATTGACTTTAATTAGGCATTTATTTGTTTTATTTAGACATTTAATTTGTTAATTAGGTGAGTAAATATTTTAAATTGGTGAGTAATTTATTATTTTGGAATTGATTTATTTAATTTTGGTATTAGATTTAATTAGATTTAATTTAAATTTAATTTGTTTTAATTTAAATTGGAATTTAATTTGTGTTGGATTTTAATTTATGTTGGATTTTAATTTAATTTCATTTAATTGGTTTAAATTAATTTAATTTGTGAATTTTAATTTGATTTAATTGTATTTTAGTTTAATTTAATTAGCTTTAATCAATTTAATTTAATTGGTTTAAATTAATTTCAATTAAGTTTATTTAAATTAATTAAATTTGTGACATGTATTTTAAATGTTTTTATTATCTTTGGATTGGGCTTGGTGTAGTTTTGGGCCCAGGCTAAGGGTGTATTTAATAACTGAGGTACAACAAGCGAGCCTGAGCTGAAGCTAAACAAGCGACTAAAATCTAACAAAAAAATACTGATTCCCTTCCGACATCCGTTTCTCGCGGCTCCCGCGACTTAAAAGGTAGTGCCTCCAAATGAGACTCATCATCGGGTCTTACATGTAAAAATGCAGTGCCTACACCTAGTTCTTGTTTAAAAACTATTGTGTCAAAAATAAAAAACTTGATAGAGTATTCTCATGTCCGAGAAGATACATAGATTAGTGAGTCGTCTTTACCTTTGTTGAGTCTGTACAATATTTATCGTCATAAGAGTTCTGTTACCCGTAGTATTAGAACCCCCAGTGTCCACTAAAAGACTCATTACTAATAGTATGTCCAGTCGTCCCGTCTTGATCAATCTTCTTTGAAAGCCACTACAAATGAACAATATGTCACTATCAATATCCCTCCAGATTTCATATCTGGTTGGAAACGAGAAGGATATATCCATCTTCACTTTGGAGTAGTTCGTCTTACTCTCACTTTACATGTAGAAAAGGTTTACTATCACAACCAGACTAGCTCTGCTAGATACAAGGTATTTTGAGTACCAGAATGCGGTGATCGACATAATTCTTACAACTTTACAGGCTGGAAGTGTGATCTTAACCTTTTACCCAAACTTCAATATGTCCCTTAAAGATATCAACCTTCCTACAGCCATAAAAGTTCAAGTCTAGATCTCTGGAGTAGAACTTACCTCATCTTCCATGGTTGCTACCCTTCACTATCAGATAGTCTATAGACTAAAAAACCACTCCATAGACCTACAAAACCAGAATTCCTCTGATTCCTTGATGATCATAGGAGGACAGAATCTGTACCTACCATCATTCAATCCCTAAACAGATTTCTAAAGCTGAGCTTCAACATCTTATGCCTTTAGAGTGGCTTACCAACTATGGGAAGTTTCACCAACAACCTGAGCCTATCTAAACCACTTAATCCAGTTTCCACTGATAACTTGATGGAACTGTCAAAACCATTTTTGCTCAGCCCGGTACTTCCCAGCCAAGCCGACCTAGCACTTCAAGCCAAAATGAACCAACTCTGTTGTGTTCGATGATCACTCCAGTGACATGTCCGGATGAGTTGAGATTCATGTTCACTCATGTAATCCTAGTGGATTTCCGGTCTATACAGATAAGATCGATGGTCATTTCATATGGGATCTTCTTGAAGCCCATATGTGCGACCCCGATTGCACATGTATCGATGATCTTGAAGATGATGATGATGATGCTCCTCGCAGGAGGAGAAGAAGATCAAAAAGAAGCATTCTTCTTGCAGATCTGAGAAACCTTGTAAGAGAGATGATCCAGATGCACCTAAACAGTGGATTGGTATCCAACCTTGGGTACTTAAAAAGGAAAAGAAGAAAGAATATTTCCTATCTACATGAAAGCTTTGAAGATACTTCGTAAAGAAGAATAACGAAGTAAGTTAAAGTCTGAGCTTATCAAGCCACCAATAGTTCAACCAGTACAACCTTGCATGATGCACTAGCCTGAATCAACATCAGAATTCCCATCCTTGATGAAACATACAGATCCACAATCAAAGGTGGTCTCTAAACCATTGATGCATAAAACTATTGTTCCGCCTAATGGTCAATTTGAAGAACCACAGCAGTTTGAAACAATCTCTAAACGGCAAAACCCAGAATACTTGAGCACAGAATGTCGTCTTGCAAATGATTGATCAAAATAGGATGCGGTTGTCACAAGAACCAGAGTTTAAGAACAAAAGGTTGATAGTTTTACTACCAATGTCCAACGGCTTTACAACAAGCTTCAATAGCAAGTTGCTCAACTTGATGCATAACTTAGACAGATATTACAACACATAAACTTTGGCTATGAATTCAGCCAAAAGGAAGCTAAGATCAGAAGATTGAAAACTGAACTTGCAAGAATCGTGGCAGATATGGTTCCACAACAACCTACCTTATTTCCACAACAACCAACATTGTCCCAACATATCCTACCACACATACAAACCTTTTTATAGCCAACCGTCATTTCCTGAACCACCCAGATTCAAAATGACCCATGAGATTTTCAGAGATCTAGAAGCGTCAGCACCTAGACCCCAAATAAACCAGACCAACAGCTACTAGACCAATACCTACTGCTTCTTCCTCAAAAATAGAAGCAGAACCATCCACTCAACCATCACCTAAGCCTACCATTCCTTTATCAGACATTCTGTCTACCTTACCACATCAACCACCAGAACAGTTAACTTCAAAACTTGTTCCAATGAATATTCCAGAATCGATCCAATATAGTCCAGCAGAAGCTGTCCCATACACTCCAACCTATACACCACAGGTCCCAAATTGAACCAACTTGTCTCTTAGCCTATTGATAATTCCTCATCTGGAGAGGAAATTTTTGAATCAACCTCAGATGATGTAATGATTCTCAGTCTCAGTCCAAAGATTCTGAAAATATCTTGCTGATATCACTACCTTGCTTATGGAAACTTCCACTGGTTCCAATACGCAGCAACAAACGTATACAGAAGAAGAACCAGATGAGCCCATGCCAGAACAAACGCCACTAAAAGAACCATCGAAACCATCAAGTGGTCATTGGTTTACATTTGATGGACTTCCACCATCCAAATGGCGTGATAAAGTTCATGAAATAACGACCTGGATTGATTTACATATTACAAAGCCAAATATAACGCTTAAGGATGTTCTAAAAGAATTCTCTACTAGATTCACTGGATCTCTTATCGATTGGTTTTAGTCCCTTGGAGCTTACATGTAGATGTAGTTCATTCGGTATGATTCCGCAAGCTCAGCCCTCAGATTAATTCATATGGAATTCCTTGGAGATGTCTTGGCAATTGAGAAACAGGCTAGAAAAGACTATTTCCAGATGAAATATTGTTCGTTGAAAATGAAAGATTTGGATTTCCATTTTCAGCATATGTCTCAGAAGTATCATCTTTTGAATGGTGTGAATGATATCAACCTCCACCATACATATGTCAGCTCTCTTCCAACTGAGCTACAGCTAGAACTTCAAAGAGAGATTCTCCAGACCAAAAGAGAAATGAAAGATATTTCCCTTTGAGAACTCCATCAAATGGCTCTCTTAACTTGTGAAAGGCTATGTGAAAATCAAGACATGTTTAAGCTCATCCTTGAACAAAGAAAGCCTTTGAAGTCAGCTTTCCAGAAGCCTTACATGGAAATTAAGTGCAAAGATAAGCAGTGCACTTGTTCATCGAAGAAGAAATCCCATTTCTAGAAGTATGACAAGAAAGTTAAGAAGTACCAGAAGAAGAAGGACTACAAACAAAAGTTTAAGTTCTTCAAGAAGAAACAATTCCTTAGAAAAGAAAAGACATCCAACAGATGTTTTATCTGCGGAAAGAAAGGGCACTTCTCAAAGAATTGTCCTAAAAAACCAAATAAGGCTGCTAAACTTGTTGATAAAATTCATCAAAGCACACTTCTCGACCTTGAGAATGTGGAAATTGAATCCATGTTTTCTGAGCAAGAAGAATCCAGTCCAGATACTATTTTTGTTATTGCCTATTCTTCCTCAGAATCAGAAACATCCAGTGATGATGAATTATCAGATTATATCCCAGTCTATTGTGCACAACCTTGTTCACAACCTTCCAATCCTCCATCAAACACTCCTTCAACCCCCATTGTTCAAAAAACTATACTAATACCTTTGGTCCAGATCCAAGTCCTACCATCCAAGTATGACTTACCCATTTCTGTTATTTGTTTTATTGATACAGGTGCGCATAAGAGTATGATGAATCATGCAGTTCTTCCTCATCAGTTTTGGAAAGAAAATTAAAAGTTTTCAGAGCTGCAGATGGAAATGTGTTCAGAACTGATCTTATTACCAAGAAAACCTATTGGTATTCAGTTCTTCACAGAATGTACAGTTTGGACAACAGTCTTAGGCATAAACGTTCCAGATAAAGATTTGATTATTGGTTTTGATGTTTACCATCAAGCTAAAAGGCTTCAGATCTTTCTAGATGGTATTTGCTATAATTGTTCAGTTAGAAACTTCACTACCATCCCTAAGTTGTTTTCTCTCTCAGAAACACCACCAGATTACTCAGTCATATCCAAAATGCTTCTCACTTCCTGTTGTGATTCACACTCATAGTTCAATCATCCAGCACCATTATGGAAGAATCAGAATTTCTTTACTAAGTTACCATTCAAACTTAATGAAGACATCAACCATACTAAAGCTACACATCCGGGGATGACACCTTATGATCTTACTCTTGCACAGCAAGAGTGTAGTGAACTGTTGAAACAAGGCTTAATTGAGCCTACCAAGTCAAGTTTGGTGTGTCAAGCTTTCTACGTGGAAAACAAATCTGAAATAGTTCGAGGAAATAAGTGCTTAGTCATTAATTACAAGCCTTTGAACCATTTCCTCCAAGATGATAAGTTTCATTTACCTAAAATCAATTCTCTTTTTGTCCACCTTGTTGATGCTCATATCTTTTCAAAGTTTGACTTGAAAGGCGGATTTTGACAACTTGGTATTGATCCACTGGATCGGTACAAGACAATATTTTACATTCCTTATGCCTACTACCAATGGAATGTTATGCCTTTCCATTTTTCAAAAGGCCATGACCTGTATATTTGAGCCCATCTTACCCAATGCTCTAATATACATTGATGACATCTTACTGTTCTCTAAAGACCAAAAAGCCCATTACCAGTTACTTGAACAGTTCGAGTCCATAGTCTAAGCCCATTGCATATGCTCTCAGAAAGAAAAGTCATATTGGCCAGCCCAATATTGATTTCCTCAGGATGCATTTTCGTGATGAAAAATTCCAGCCTGATCCGCACATTGCACATGAACTACTTCGATTTCCTGATGAACATCTGTCCATAAAACAGATCCAGCAGTTTCTTGGGATTTTTAATTATCTCAATATGTTCCTGCCACATGTATCGCAACATACAAGCCAGTTGTCCAATCTTCTAAAGAAAAAAGCTCTACATTGGGGTCCTGCACAGACCACAATTGTAAAGAGCTTGAAGCAGATCGCTGAGTAGTCATATCACTACTTTACATCTTATCACCATGAAAGAAATTGTTCTCTCTCTACAAGCATGGATACTGTGGAGTTTTCTTCTCCATGAAGAAAATATCATCCTTTGTTAATATAAAAAGAAACAAGAAGGCTTCATTAGTCTCAACAACATTGCCATGTTTCCCAGTATCGACAAAGCAATCAATCGCATAATGGCATTTTATCTTGATATAGCTCTCAGTCTCATTCCTTTGGATTTTAGTCATGATGATCAAGATATGAAAGCAATGGCTTATAAGAAGCTCTCTCGTTGGCCAGTTCTTGATCATGCTATCATTGATCCCAGATATGTCAATAATTTATGGAATGAAATTCAGAATTGTCTTGAAGAATGTCCCTTAGCTTCTCTACCAAAAGAGATTGCATATGACATCATACTCAGGATTCCAACAAGTTTCAAGAAATGACATTCCATTCTAATCAGTATTTGGGATGGAAGGACTGATGGTATGCTAGAATATTGTGACGGTTCAGTAGTTAATTGTATAGCAATTGTACATTGTGGTTATGATACTTATCATTTCAACTATATTCATCACTGACCAAAAGTTTTTTCAAAACTGTAAATGGACTCTTGGAGATCTCTTCGAGCATGGTTTCTTTGATGGCTTTTTTTTAGGACAGAGTCATAGTTTTCCAGGAATAGACCCTGATTGTCTCCATGATCTCCCACCTGATCTCTGTGATATACTTCTCAGATGGCGGCAACGTATGGAAGTATTCAAGTATGAATTGAAAATATCTCTCCATAATGGACATATGATTATTCATTTGTCTTCCACCCAATCCATATTGTTCGTATCATACAGTCACACCACCTTACTGATTAGAAGATTGTCCATTGGCTATCAAGGTCAAAAATCCGCACACATCACATATATTATGAATGTGAAATAATCTTCTATTCAGAGTTTTCCTTTCGGCACAGCTGTGATATTCGTGTTTTATCTGCAGACTCAGTTCGCCAAAGTCTCAAAGCCAACACAGTTGACAAGGCCTGGCGTCTTTTTTCAACAATTGAAGAATCCTCTCGTTGTATCATCCAAGGATACAACAAGACCAAATATCCTCGAGGTCATCCCCGTGATCTTGTTTCACAGGATATCCAAGGAAATATCCAATATCTCATCGTGCTAAGGATCAATGGGAGGATTACCAGTATGAATAAGATCATATCCTTGCTCGTCATCCCATCGGCTTTAACCCGCTTTAATTATTTTGTTTTGTTTGTTTATGGTATTATTTCATTTGTCTATGTTTGCTTTGTAAAAAAAAAATTATTATTTTCATGCTTTAGCATCTTTGCTTTTGCTTTTGCTTTGTCAGAATCAGCTTTTTTTTAGCATCTTTCTTTAACTTTAGCTTTAGTCTTTTCCAACTTTAGCATATTTTGTTTTAGCTTTTGTAAAAGCGTTTGCTACGTGTGTGGTTTGTGTTTAATCTTTTGTAGCGGCCCTGTCCTACCAAGATTCCTTATGTTTCCTCCTCCAGCCTATATAAGGAGGATGATTTTCTTTCGTAAGATAAGTTTGAATTAGAATTGAATCCTATCAATAATATTACTACGGTTTGCTTACATGAGTGTTCAATAAACTTATCCCTTTCTTCTCGAAAGCCAATGTTCTATGTATGTCTCATAGCCCTCATTCCTCTTTGAAATCATTGTGGTATTTGGAGATCTTCTCCGGTATCAAATGATTTGATCATTTTCTAGACTCTGCAGTAGAAATTAATTAAATTACCACTCAGACATCAGTTCTTTCTCATATACTTTCAGTTTGTTCTATATTTTCAAGACATCTATACTCTCTTATATATTTTCAATTTGGACTATATTCCCAAGGCGTTGGTATCAGATTCATCTTCTCGCTTTGTTACATAGTAAGTAAGTCAGGCAATATAGCGTACTCACAGAGGACCATTAGGCCATGGAGAGCCGTCGAATGTCCAACAATGAGAAGGCGTGAGCTTGACAGCCCGAACGTTTCATTCTGAGTTGCATGAAAACGTACCCAGGTAGTTCCTGGTCTTGAGTGTTCATTCTGAGAAATACAAGAAATTATTCAGGTAGTTTCTGGTCTTGAGTGTTTCATTCTGATTATTATGAGTCATAACCCAAAGAGGCCTTGGTTTTGAGATGTATAAAGAGGTTCTGTTGCAGAGCTCCCGACCCTTGGTATAAGAGCCACGTCGCTAATATTTCCCGGGAGGAATATGAATAGAATAGATGTATAATCTTATGAATATGCATGCTGATATTGGTTGTGTAAAGAGAGTGTTTCAAATGAGAAATCCTTCGGCTCATAAGATTATGTCATATCTCCATTGATCGAATCAAAAGATTGTAAAGGATATAGTCCTTGAGACTCTTGACTTTATTGATTTTGGTACTTATGTGGATTGATTAAGGGCAAGCAGACCAATAAGACCAAAAAAGGTGTAAGGAGGATTTCTGATATTTTAGAAATCATAAACCTTGACATTTGTGGCCTATTTCCAAAAGTGTGCTAAAATAATGGTAGAGATTTGTTTATTTTTGTTTTTGATTTTACTGATTTTGGAACTTGTGTGGACACCATTAAAGAAAAATAGACCAATAAGACGAAGAAGATGCAAGGAAGATTTCTGACATTTTTTAAATCAATACATACTGAAATTTGTGACTCATTTCTAAAAGTGTACTTAAATTGTAAGATATTTTTCATCGATTCTATTAGTCATTGTTGATCCTGAACAACAAGGGCTATCATCATGAAGAACAAGGGGCCGGGGAAGCTGCTCCAAGAAATCGACCAAGCCACTTGTAGAATAAAGCCCATGATCAGCCTTTACAGAAGGCCATAAAAAAGCTGTCTTCTACTGGTCAGACAACAAGAGGCAAGCACAAGTCATACAATCATTCTTGATTTACAGATAAATAATCCTGACAGCACTAATTTATTCTTCCAACTCACGTTTAGCAATTTTAAGATAAAATTCTCGATTACGAATCTGTTTCATTTGATTTTATTTTGTACAACTAAGCAATGCATATAGCATTCCTTATCATTTTCACTCAAAGAAATAGTATAAAATCTTACAATTCAATTCCACAGACGCCTTATAGATTTTGTGACAACTGTTAATTTCTGTTCAAAAAATTATAGTCAAGATTATGATCGGTCATAAATAATATAATTAATAATTCAATAATGATAGATGTACCGAATGAGTATTTATTTAGTCCCAATTAAATTATGATTTTAAATTAAAATTTTCATTTAATTAAATACTTTTTTATACGCACAACATCTTCTAACTGGTTTAAAATTAAAATTATTTATTCATTCGGTACTCATGAAATACATCTATCACTACTCTTAATAATTTATAAGTCATATTTTTAATTTCTAAATAAAATTATTTATTTAAGATTTGAATAGATGTTTTCATCTTAAATAATATTGATTATATATCCTAAATATTTCATTTCAAATTATTAATTATTACTACAATAAGGGTTTACAAATTACAATTCACATTCCATGTGTATGCTCAAAAACTATAACTACCGTAACCATTCATTCATCCCGAAAAGAAAGCAGTGATCTCACAACACAACCCAAATCTTCTTTCTCTCTGTCATTGTGTTTCTCTCTCTGAGAAAAAGAAAAAAGAAACACAAGTTTCTTGCAAGTTTCCCGCCTATTGGAGATTAAGGGGGAGGGAAAATCCCTCTTGCCTTGATCTCTCTTTCTGAATAAATCTTGAAAGGGAAAAAAAAAATATCATGCCTTTTCGTTTTCTTGTTATTGTTTCCAACTTCAAAGTCATTTGTTTTGTCGTAGCGGCAACATGCGATGATCGACCTTCACTCAATACCATATCCTGACTTCGCCATTGATCTTGCAACCCTCTTTTTGTGGGCGTTCTTCTACTTTTGTGTTTCTTATCTCTTTGTTTAATTTTCTATCTCAAATTCAAGGCTGAAAACTGTCGTTACCTAGAAAGCTTCAACGATCTTTGGACCATCAGATCTCTCCTCGTATTATTCATCATCCTCTGGTCTCTAAACGAAGCCCTACGGTTACCCTTCTTCAGAAAACATTACATTTACCCTTTCTTGGAAAAGCTAACGTTGCGGCAACAAGCATCACTTTGCAAGGTCCATCTTGTTCTCTCATTAGGGTTGTTAGAGCCTGGGTTTCTTGTAACCCTACTTTTTCTTCTTCTCGTTTCAATCAAGAAAAGAACCCCACGTGGGTCCTGGGCATTTTTATTTCTCTTGGCTACATGCCTTCCTCTTTCTTTGTTACAATTCTTGTTCGTCTACTTTCAGCAATCGCATTCACAATTACCCCAGTGGTTTCGAACAAGTTGGGTGATTGTCCAGGACGAGCCTGGTACTGAACGAATTGTCTTGTGTTCTAATCAGTTGTTGAGTACGAGTTTGTTTGGTGCTTTTGCAATTCTTTACGGGTTTTATTTCTTGTTCTCTTGTTGGAGTGTCGTGTCCCTTGTTATTAACAAGAAATTAAGGGTTAGAATATACACTCTTGCTTTTACGGTTTTGATTTGTATGACAATGCAAGTTTTGTTTCTGGTATTGTCAATATTTTGGAGGCCTGGTGAGCTAGCTTTTGGTTTGGTTGAATTCATTGAGTTTCTTACTACATTTACGTGTGCCGCCGTTGGGCAGGGCATTTTGGTAATTATACCAATCATAGATTCGTTGGCTGTCGGAGGAGAAGGTGTCCCGGTGGCAACCTTTTGAAGAAGAATATTCCAAGGAAGAGAATGTTTAGTTAGTGTAATGGTAATTTATGAAGATGTGGAAATAATTGTGATTTATACGATTCCATGTTTATGTTTTAGTTACATCCTTTTGTTTTTTATTTTTTAATTTCAGTATTTACTACAAACAGATATATATATTTTAGCTTGAACTATGACAAAAATTCATTTGCATTTGTGTTCAGAATTATTTTTAATCATTGGAGAATTAATTGGACAATAATGATATTTACACATATAAATACGTATCAAATTACATATCAATCTTAAATTATGTACGATTTGGTGTACAGTATTATGTGGATTAATCATTTTTCTTAATTGGGACAAAAGCATGTTATTATATAAAGAGGAAATTTTTTGGTACTCCCCACAAATTAATTTGCAAATTTGTGCTTGTTAACTATTGATTTGATTTTACTATTTTTTTTTTAAAAAAAATATTGATTTGACTTTGATTACTTATCTTAATAACATACTATCATATTCATGACCCAAAATCGGGATTAGTGACTTTTAAATAAACTTGATTCATAGATCCGTCAAAAAATCAAAGAAAAATAAAAAAAAATATGTCCTAGAAACTTTAAAATATAAAGTAATATGTAATCATATAGAAAATTTTTAAAATACACCCACAAATAAATGCGATCAGTACTGTTATTTTTAAATAATTAAAAAAAAAATCATCTGGTAACTTAAATACAAATCAAGTGGACTCTGAATACGTACTACGATCGAGTTACAAAAGAAGCCCACATGATATGATTCTAAAGCCCTCAAGGAGTCAACTCATCTACTCGCTCTCCAAATTATTTTGAGTTTGACTTGGAGGATTAAAATTAAGAGGTGAGCAAAACCACATACTCACTAGGAATTAAAATATAATCAATTTAATTGGTTTTAAAATAATCCTAAATGATTAATACAAAACACATTTATCAATTTTTCATAAATATATATATATCAATGATGCAATTTTTAGAAAATAAAAGATTACACACGCATTAAAATTAAATTTAGTGTATCATTGTATTAGGCAAGTATGTGATCACACATCAACGATATATAGGCACAATGGGATCACATGAACAAGTGTCAAACAGGACAATGTAAATATATAATGTGGCATAATAGAGCTATCAATAAATACCACAACGGGCAATGTAAGTTTATAATGTGGCATAATGAGACTTATGTAAATATATGGTGTTCCATAATAAATTTCATAATAGGGTTATATAAGTATACAGTGAGCCACAACGAGGCTCTACAACAAATGTCATGATAGGATTATGAAGGTTTACAGTGCCCCACAACAAGGTCACATAACATCGGGCGTATAAGTAATATATATCCAATTTTAATTTAATTATCAAAATAATGCCTATTTTTATTAAGTCGAGTAACATGATAATATGATTTAATATAACAATCATGCATATATTTATCAAAAATAAAACATATCTATGATATCATGATCATGGCCACACCGTAATTGTAAAATACGACATCCTACAATTTTATTTAAAACATGGTAAGTATTAAGATTTAATTTGATAATTTTATATATATATATATTAAAATAATTTTATAATCACAATTAATATGAGTATTAATATCTCTACCTCCACTAGTCATTCGAAATTCGAAACCAATCTCTGTTAGAATATTTTATTCTAATTATGGACTTATATTAATTGTGATACATGTTTTAATATAAAGCGCTAAGATAATTGGTTTTGTAATAGAAACTGTGAAGCTCAATTGTCTGATCTAATAAAGTGGGCTGCACTCTATTATTTGATGTGTGGATATTAGAGCGGGCTATGGATTTGTTATGGGCTTTTGATGGGTGAGCCCATTTCACTCCATAAATTAGTGAGCTAAGGTCTTACTCTCACTCCCCTACATAGCTTACTCTATAAGCTGCCTTTATTTATCAAATATAATCTCCTCTCATTAATGATTGATCTCTCTCTTTACACTTTATTATTGTACATGTGAATGAATAGTCTCGTAATGTTCATTCACAAACACAATAGTGAAATCATCAATAATTGTGATTATGATGGCTAATGTGTATATATAAAGCATATGGGTGCTTTAATAAAGTGTGTGAGAGATATTACCGTGAGCAATATAAAAGAAAAACAAGATAATAGTGCGAAAGGAAAGCATAGGCTTTCATAAGGAAATAAAAGGCTTAAGGCATCGGGAAGCTTAATAAGGGCGAGTAAGTTTCTCACCATCAAGAAGTGGGGAACAGAGGGTGATCTCCTCAGTGCAACTTATCAACAGATCTACATAAATTTCCGCTGCAGATATGGATTCTAAATCAAGTACGCTCCATGGATCATCTGATTAATTCATTAAATTGTATTCTAAGCTCTTGTGTTAAAGGTCATGTTGCAAGTTAATTTAAACATGTGGTATCGGAGCATCAGGAACACAATCTTAGAATCTATGGATTTTTCATAATGTTAAAGAAAAATCTGATGAATTTTTCGGATGGATTTTTTATAAGATCCATATTATCTTGATATGTTGATGGATGTTGATAATTGATCCAATTCTTAAGCACATAAGATTTATTGGATTAATTATTAAATCAGATCTGTAAATTTTGGGATATTTGAAAATTGGAATATGGTAATTAGAAGTCCAGATATGGAACACCGGATCATAAAAGGAGGGGAGCATATTTGGGTTGTTTCGAAAATGAGGCAAATAATTGTTTTCTTTTGAAAGCAAAGTTGTTGGTTTTCGTTGACAGAATAAACTATAAGGCAATTATTGTTTTTGCTGAATAATTGATTGCTTTTGCATTATTAACTGTTGTTGGCGTTGAAAAGTGAGAATGCTACTTTTCATTGTTTGGCCAAATTCGGCAAATATAAATTTGACCTCTGATTAATAGCATACAGTTCTTGGCTATTATATTTTGATCCCTGAACTTCATTTTAAATTCAGTTTTATCCCAGAATTTCAATATAAAGTCATAATTAATTTTGTGTGACAATTTAAGAGATAAATTGTTATCTCATAAAGTTAATTTATACATGGGTATAAAAATTGTCACTTGTTAGAGATAATTAATTGTCTCTCATAAAAGAAAATTTCAATGCAATTAATTCATTTGTGATAGAGATAAATATAAAGAATTGATTTATCTCATAAATTTTGTCACAATATTCAGGAATGTAATTTTATGGACAATTCAGCCCATTATCTAAAATTACATTATAAAGTTTATTTTACAAGATAATATAAAGTGTATCTCGATGTGAGAATTGCTTATGAGTTTAGTGGAACTGCAGCCACCAAAGTGACCTTTTTCACTGAATCTTTTAAGTGATGACGGTCTTGCATGTTTTAGGGATGTTTCTATTTTTTTATGTGCAGTCTTCTGTCCAAAGATGTGGATTGTATGTTAAATTTTAGAAATGTTACATATGAGACATATGATTGGGAATGAACTAGTCTGAGTGGTTTATTCACCCAAAGGTGGTAGACTTACGAGGAATGGATAAGTTTTTGAATCGTCTTATATGAAGAATTTTTAATTACATATTGTATATTCTGCCCAAAGGTGTTTATACAGTGATGTGCTAAAATTCTTGGTATAATACTCTTTTATGACTTGGAGTATTTATTATCTTGTGTTGTGCTTAAACTAAAGAATTGCATTGTTATTTGTTTTTCAGTCACCTTTTCAGTTAACAACAACACTGTGACTATAGAGATGTTGTCTGGCTCCAATTTTAAAGTGTGGAAGAGAGATGTGCAGTTGGCTATGGAATTAGCAGATATAGATCTTGCTATGAATACTCATAAGCCAGCTGATATTGATAGTTCCAGTACTGATACGGATAAGCAGCTGCATACAGTATGACATAAGTCAAATCGCATGTGGTATTTGACTATAAAGAAATCAATTCTTGAGCATTTGCTAAGTGGTCTTCCAGAAACCTCTATAGCAAAAGATTTCCTAACAGCTGTATCTGAAAGATATAAAGTCTCAATCAATGCAGAAATTGGTACCCTTCTGAAGCAATTATACTCAATGAAGTATAATGGTAATGGAGGTGTTAGAGAGTACATTTTGTTGATGGTCCATATTCAGAACAAGTTGAAAAATCTTAACATCGTTCTTCCGGATGCTTGCATTGTCCATCAAGCATTGAATACTCTGCCTTCAGAGTTTGGTACAATTGTAACTACTTACAATTCGAGGGAAGAACCGTGGAATGTTAATGATTTCATTGTCATATGTGTTGCTGAGGAAGAGAAACTTAAGGCAGGGCATACAGATACAGCTCTAATTATTTCTAAGCCTCGCAAGAAAGGTAAGAAATCTAATTTTTCAGCTTCTGGTAATGTTCAGAATTACAATAAAACTGGTCAGACAAGTGTTGTGGGTGGTACTAAAGGTGTCTTCAAGAAAGAACTTAAATGTTTCTTTTGTAAAAAGAAATGACATAAGAAGTCAGAGTGTTCCAGATATAAAGTTTGGTTAGAGAAACATTGGCATACATGTAACTCATTGGTTTTTGTTGTATATGAATCCAATTATGTTAATGCCACATCCAGTTCTTGGTGGCTTGACAGTGGAGCAACTAATCACGTTGCTTTCACATTGCAGGGATTCATAAACAAGAGGAAACCAAATAAGGATGAGTTCAAGCTCGTAGTTGGCAATAATGAATTGGTGGAAGTACATTATGTTGGAGATGTTTGTTTAAAACTAGACTCCAATTATGAACTTGTTTTGACAAGTGTTTTGTATGTACCATCTTTTAGACGAAACTTGATATCAGTATCTGTACTCGACAAACAAGGTTATGGTTTTGAGTTTAATACAGGTTCTGTATCTGTATATTTCAACTCAAATAAAGTTGGCCATTGTGTTTTGTCATACGGTTTGTACAGTCTCTGTTTAGCATCAAGTGAGTTCTATTCCAATTCATATAATGTTGAACAAATTGCCAAAAGACCCTTAATAAAGGAAAAGTCATCCATGTTGTGGCATAAAAGACTTGGCCACATTTTTAGGGAAATAGTAGAAAGGTTAATAAAGTATGATATCCTACCTACTCTTGACTTCAGTGACCTAGAAACATGTGTTGACTGTTGTAAGGGTAAACTAACCAAAATAAAGAAAAAGGAATCCACTCGTAGCTCCGATCTTTTACAAATTATTCATACAGACATAAGTGGACCTTATTCACCCACAATTTGCAATAATAAGTATTATATAATAATTATTGATGATTTTTCTCGATATGGATATATGTATTTGATTAAGGAAAAGTTTGAAGCCCTTGATAAATTCAAGATCTTCAAGACTGAAGTTGAGAAACAGCTGGGAAAAATTATCAAGATTGTTAGGTCTGACCGGGGTGGTGAGTATTATGGTAAACATGGGGTCAGTGGACAAATAAAGGGACCGTTTTCCAAATACTTAGAGGATTGTGGAATAGTAAGCCAATTTACTATGTCAGGTAGTCCTGAACAGAATGGTGTGGCCGAAAGGCGGAATCGCACCCTCCAAGAGATGGTAAGGAGTATGATGTCTAGAACTAATCTATCAGACTTCCTTTGGGGTGAGGTAATTAAAACGGCCTTATACATCCTCAATAGAGTTCCAAGTAAGTCTGTTTCTAGAACTCATTTTGAAATATGGACTGGTAGGAAACCTAGCATGAGTCACCTCCGTGTTTGGGGATGTCCTTTAGAAGTACGCCTTTATAATCCCACTGAAGGTAAGTTGCAATCCAGATCTACTTGTTTCTTTTTGATAGGATACCCTGATCATTCTAAATGCTACATATTCTATTGTAGAGTAGGGGGTTATAGGATTGTAGAATCACAAACAGCTAAGTTCTTGGAATTTGATGTGGCTGATAATTATAATTATACAGAATTCTCAAATCAAGGACAACAGACCATAATTGTTCATATACCTATACCCATATAGTCTGAGACCTTGGAACCTACACCTGCGACTAATCCAGTTATGGAGGAGGAACCCATACAGGTAAACGAGGTTCCGCCATTACAGGATATAGCTGCAGAGGTTCCATTAAGAAGGTCAACCAGGGTAAGGCGGTCTGCTGTTCCCTCTGATTATGAAGTTTATTTAAATGAGATTGATTATGACATAAGCCATTGCACTGATCCAACAACTTTTAAAGAAGCTGTTTCTAGTTCTCAATCCGATCTATGGTGGAATGCAATGAGAGATGAAATGCAATCTATGGGATATAATGGTGTGTGGGAGCTTGTTGAATTACCTGAAGGTTGTAGACCTATTGGCTGTAAATGGGTCTATAAGACCAAGAAAGACTCCAAAGGGAATATTGAGAGGTTTAAGGCCAGATTAGTTGCCAATGGATTTACTCAGAGATGAGGAATTGATTATACTGAAACTTTTTCTCATGTATCTTCTAAAGATACATTTAGAGTAATCATGACACTAGTAGCTCATTATGATTTAGAGCTACATCAGATGGATGTTAAAACTGCATTCCTAAATGGAGATTTAAGCGAAGAGGTCTATATGGTACAACCTGAAGGATTTAAGAAAGATGGTGAAGATCATCTTGTTTGTAGACTTAAAAAGTCTATTTATGGTTTGAAACAAGCCTCACAGCAGTGATACCTAAAGTTTGACACTGTAATCTCCTCTTTAGGTTTTGTGGAAAGTAAAGTTGATAGATGCATATATATCAAGATCAGTGGGAGCAAATATATCTTTCTCATTCTCTATGTAGATGATATTTTGCTTGCATGTAACGATCTAGGAATGCTGCATGAGGTAAAGCAGTCATTGTCTAGGCATTTTGATATAAAAGATCTTGGAGAAACATCTTTTGTTCTGGGTATTGAAATCCACATAGATAGAACTCGAAAGGTATTAGGTCTCTCTCATAAAGCATACATTGAGCGGATACTGAAGAGATTCAGTATGCATGATTGTAAATCTTGGGATGTGCCAATTGCTAAAGGTGATAAATTGAGCCTGGCACAGTCACCTGAGAATGAGGTTGAGAGAGAGTCCATGAAGGCAGTGTCATATGCTAGTGCAGTAGGAAGCCTGATGTATGCACAGGTATGCACTAGACCTGACATTGCATTTGCAGTTGGTGTACTGGGAAGATTTTTATCTAATCCTGGAAAGGAACATTGGACTGCTACCAAGAGAGTTTTTCGGTATCTTAAGGGGACTAAAGATTACATGTTGACATACATAAAGGTTGAGAATCTTGAACTAGTAGGGTATACGGATTCTGACTTTGCTGGTTGTACATATGATAGGAAATCTACCTCAGGATATGTGTTTATGCTAACAGGTGGAACTATATCTTGGAAAAGTGTCAAGCAGACACTAGTAACTTCTTCCACAATGCAGGCTGAGTTTGTAGCATGTTTTGGTGCAGCGTCACAAGCTGTTTGGCTATGAAATCTCATTAAAGAAATGTCAGTTGTTGACTCAATTTCTAGACCTATAAGGTTATATTGTGATAATATTCCAGCTGTATTATTTTCCAAAAATAATAAGAATATCACTGGGTCAAAGCATATGGAGGTCAAATACTTGACAATTAAGGAGCTAGTTAAGAAAGGTGACATTATTGTAGAGCATATCGGTACAGATGATATGATTGCTGATCATTTGACCAAAGGTCTTAGACCCATTATTTTTGTAAAACATGTTACTTGTATGGGTTTGGTAAGGTCTTTTGATACCTTAGGTTAGTGGGAGGCATCTTTGCTCTATGTTATTTTGTTTGTACATTCGTACATGTATTTTGTATTTTGCAATGATTATCTATAAAGTGCATCTTCATTGGAAGATATTTATGTTTATTGTTTGATATATCATTCTGTAAAGTCTTATGATGTGTGTCAATCATAAGCATTGGCTTGGGGCATAAAGTTACAAAGCCTTGTTGGTATATCTTGTGACACATAAAGTTTATCTCAAGATAATAAAAGACATACATGCTTATTATTTAAGCCTTGATTTCTCATGTGGCCTGGGCTGCATAAGGTAGAGAAATTGGTGACCGATAAGAGAAAATAACAAATGTATTTTAGATCATAAAGTGGGTGCTATTGTATCTTACTGCTCTATCACATCTTGTTCATGTCGATAAGTTTGTTTGATATATGTGACCATGGAAGGGACTATGTTGCATTATAATGTAGGCACCACCATGATTCTATATCTACGATCTTATTGGACGGAATGGTATACTAGAGTTGTTTCTGAACCAATATTGGATCCATAAAGTTTTCTTAGCATTAAAACATTCACAATTGATATCGCCCAAGTGGGAGAATGTTAGAATATTTTATTCTAATTATGGGCTTATATTAATTGTGATACATGTTTTAATATAAAGCGCTAAGATAATTGGTTTTGTAATAGAAACTGTGAAGCCCAATTGTCTGATCTAATAAAGTGGGCTGCACTCTATTATTTGATGTGTGGATATTAGAGCGGGCTCTGGATTTGTTATGGGCTTTTGATGGGTGAGCCCATTACACTCCATAAATTAGTGAGCTAAGGTCTCACTCTCACTCCCCTACATAGCTTACTCTATAAGCTGCCTTTATTTATCAAATATAATCTTCTCTAATTAATGATTGATCTCTCTCTTTACACTTTATTATTATGCATGTGAATGAATAGTCTCGTAATGTTCATTCACAAACACAATAGTGAAATCATCAATAATTGTGATGATGATGGCTAATGTGTATATATAAAGCATATGGGTGCTTTAATAAAGTGTGTGAGAGATATTGCTGTGAGCAATATAAAGGAAAAATAAGAGAGGAGTGCGAAAGGAAATCATAGGCTTTCATAAGGAAATAAAAGGCTTAAGGCATCGGGAAGCTTAATAAGGGTGAGTAAGTTTCTCACCATCAAGAAGTGAGGAGCAGAGGGTGATCTCCTCAGTGCAACTTATCAACAGATCTACATAAATTTTCGCTGCAGATATGGATTCTAAATCAGGTACGCTCCCTGAATCATCTGATTAATTCATTAAATTGTATTATAAGCTCTTGTGTTAAAGGTCCTGTTGCAAGTTAATTTAAACAATCTCATCATACATCTGATCTATCCCATTAGATATAAAATGCTGAGTTTATGATCCAAACCCCCCCGACACTCTCCATTAGGTTTGTGGACCTGCTTGGAAAATGGGCCCTGCTAATCGCATAATTACAATGGCTAATATATGTGTCGACGCGCTCGCTCCGATGAGGGAAATCCATTGGTGCGCTCTGTACAATGATCTAATGGTCGGAGTTCATGCCTTCGACAAAAAAAAAAAGAAAAAAAAACTGAATTTCACACATATTCACATTGTAATTTGAGAAAACAGAGACGAAATGTGAAGAGACCAGTGGCATTAGAAAGGAATTAGCCTCAGGATCTTCATTTGCCAGAGGTGAGAATAACACGATCAGATGGCGGCTCACGCTATGATTGAAGGTGGTTTTATTGTGAATTTCAAGGAGTAGTTTTGTTAGAGCAAGCCTCCTGGAAAGTCGTACACAATGGAAGCATAAAAAAAACTCAATTGTTTTTTCATGATGGATGATAATTAAAATCGATTTTTCAGGTTCCCAAACCGACAAGTTGGTTTGCAAGA
>SKCR01035662.1:0-71260 GCA_019454045.1 Zanthoxylum bungeanum | reverse complement strand
TTTTTTTTTTTCATGATGTCTTGTCAAGTCTTTGATTTTTTTCATAATACCTCATCAGTTACTGTCATTAAAACTAATATAATATATCAATTTATTTTGCTATTTTCTATTTTTTACTTTTTATTTATAAATAAAAAATGTGACATCAACAATTATGGGCATACACAATAAATTAAAAGATTTTTCTCTCTTTCGTTTTTTCTCTTTTAATTTCTCTCATCTGTAATTTTTCTCTCCAACATGCTAATGGCTCAATAAGCTGGTCTCAAGATTTCAGCCCATTAAAACCTCTAATTTTTTCTAATATATTTTTTTCATTTCAAAATTCTTACATTTATTTTTAAAAAAATGTTACTTTTTTTATAGGGTTGGAACACAAGTGTTGGCTGCTAAACACAAACCCAAAATTGGGAAAACAAAATCACGAGAATGTTTGTATTGAAATAATCTAAAAGCTTAAAACTTGACAAATTGATAATTTCTTTTTTTTTAATAAAAAATAATTATTATGAAAATTAATCGAAATTACTTTGTAAAAATTTATATTTAAGTTTTTTTTTAATTAATAAAGTTAATAGAGATGTAAATTCAATTTTATATTTTCCTTTCCAAAAATAAAGACACCTCAAAAGATGGAACACTTTCACTCGGCTTCTTAAATTGATTATTGTAGGCTCCTGTAGGTTTCAGATCAAAAAATATATACTAAAAAGCGAGGCTCACTTGAACACTTGGCAATTCCAATAAGATGGCAAAAAAACAGACACAGGGCTCTACGAGATTCTAGGCCTAGCCAGCCATTCACAGTTCACACGATGACCAACATTGTAGAAAATCTCTCTTCAGATAAGGGAATTATGAAAGGGAATTCTAATTTTTTTTTCATTCATGATATAATAAAACTAAAAGTGAAACTTTAATTTATTATTTTCATTATATAGCCGAAACATGAGTCCTCCTGTTGATTTTATGATTACAATATATTATACAGAACCAGCTTTTAAGCAGCAGCAATAGTGTGAAGGACCACTGTACAAAAGTTAGCCCAGGCCCAGGCCCAAACCAAAACAATTCCCCACTCATGTGGGCTTTAGCCCACCTTGCTGATTCACCACCAAAGCCCAATTCAACCATCCAACACATTGGACTCAACTTCCAAAATTGTAAAATTATTATATATATACACACTCAACTAATATTCTTCAATCTTGAATTTTTTTGACCTTTATTATTAATTTATAGATCTTGAGCACTTTATATATATATGCTCTTATATTATTTAACGTTTTGTGCTAAAAAAAAATTATGATGCCATGCTAGAGCTTGGGATAGCCTTCCAACTTCACAAAGACTTCATTCTAGATTGTGTTTGATAGATAATATTGTAATGAGAGTATAAGTTAATTTATAAGTTATGAAACAAACGTTAAAATATAACTTAATTTGTAAATACTTTAGGGTGTTTAGTTAGATATATAGTTAAGTTAGAATATAAGTTGTGAAATTATAAGTAATGTCATATTAAAAAATAAATACATATAAATTTATTTAAATGGATAACAAAATTATAAATTCTCCTAAAAACGCTTCAATTTTTATCTTATGATTACACTAAAATTAATGCTAGGTTAATCGCTCCGTTTATTTGAATATATATAAATTTTACATATAACTCTCAAAAGAAATAATAATAATAATAATAATAATAATAAAATTAGTCCAAAAATAAATAATAAATAAATTTAATATATATATATATATATATATTATTTATTAAACATTCTTTAATACTACTTCGGATCTGCGAAGTTTCAAATAATAAAAAAAAATAAGTTCGGTGTGAATTTCAGAGAATGTGGATTCTCCGAAGTCCACTTCGATAATGTAACTATTTTTACAAAATTCAAACGTTTTGACTCATTTTAACAAATGATAATTTTTTTTTGACTAGTTTTGTTAAATTCCCGAGTAATACTGTAGCCAACTGATGTAATAATATATGTCAAAGAATAATGAATAATAACTTAATCCACTTTTTGAAATGAATAAGATATAGTAATGGGTCGTGTTTGGTGAAAATTGGACTAGAAATAAAAATACACCACAAATTAAATATTAACTTACTAATTAGAAAATTTAATAAATTAATCTTAGTCATAATATTAACATTTTTATTGAGTTTTTAGCATACATTTTTTTTTTTATTAAAATATCAATTAATATTATTTTATTTTTTTTGATTGTAGTAATAAGTTGGTAAATATTGTTATAATTATTTATTTTTGTAAGTTAGTGATAATTATAATGCAAAAAATATTTGAATATTTTTAGTGTACGGGTCCAATTTGATCCGAGGGCAATTTCGACATTTTGCTCCAAGACCACTACTGAATGCACCCCTGAAGCCTCCTAAGCAAACCCCAACATAATGTCGACCCAGGCCCGATGAGCACCACACCCTAACCGAAGGACCATCCAGAGGTCGGCCCACGTAACGCCTAAGTTCATAAACATCATTCATAAACTCAACAGTTGTCAGCCTACAAAGGGCAAACACAAATAAAACCCCCCTCATGAAGTCACCGGTATCGACGCCCAACGGACAAGCAATCAAAGAGCAGTAAATGCACGCAAAAGCGTGTATATAAGAGAAGAGGGTCCAGAAGAAATGAGGACGGAACTTCTAGCTCTCATACTCTGAGCATTAGAACATTCACTCCATAATTCTTATAATCATCAACCTACCGCCCTCACGGCAACAGACGAAAATCAAGGTAATATCAGTCCTTGTTCTCCATCTTACTGTGTTTATAGCTCATCTCCTCTACTAACTTAAGCGTCGGAGTGCTCCCGGCACACACCACACCGGTGGGCAGAACTCCCGCTCACTCTACCTCTGTTTTGCAGGATCGCTAGTGCCCCTCTCGACGAAATCTCAATTGTGGACCTCGGGTGAAAACCAGCGTCTACAGTTTGGCGCCCACCATGGGGCCTAGCGATTCATAGCATGCAAAGATCTCTCCATCTACGATCCTTTCAAATGTTCATACTTATGTGGCGTCACGCAACGAGCAGACTCCAGATCTTATGATCACCAAATTAGCCATCCTCCAAAGATAATCACAAACATTAGAACACATTTCTTCAACATCCCCAAAGGCCTGAGGCTACGGGTCACCCCAACAAGAGAGGCTTTCAACAAGCGAAAATTCACGTCAGACGACCACCCACTAAATCACTAATGAAGAAGCCATGTCTCTCCAGCAGACCGATCACAATAAGTCACCTCCTTCATGCGAAAGGAAATGCACAAGTTCAAAAGAGTAATTCTCTCCAATCTACCTGGAATCAGACTACCAATAAGGAAAAACCGAGCCGAGATAGCATCAGACATTTCTTTCCTTTAAACCATCAGCCCCCAGTGACATGGAAAATTGATTGTCTTCTCTAGACTATGTAGAAGGATCATCATCAATATCTCACTACATATGAAGATTTACAAATTCTCCATACGACATGAGTGGGCAGCCATCAACTCTAGACTTTCATTCGACTATTGTCCTGTTGACCTTCATTAAGAACAAAACGCGTCCATTTAGTAGAACCATTTTCATGCATTTCACCTCCTACGATGAAGCGAGGTGGACGATATGAGGAAGATTTCCCGGTCGATATCGCACAGATGAAGACTCGAAAAGGGCATCCCACTCGACATTATTTATACAAAGACGTTATGTGAAGACATTCCAGTCGACGTGCATGAATAGAGCTCTGGTGTTGGGGCAACCCACTCGACATTATCAGGTATGGCTTGGGACTTTTTAAGAATATATCAGTCTTCATCTACAGTGTGTAGCATATGATTTGTCAAGGATTTCCCAATCAACATGCAATATATGGTTTAACACTTATTTAAGGATCACATTTGACACTACATATATGATGATTGTCGAATGAGATCCTTTGTTTAGTTCTAGACAATTTTTAATTATAGTATCTTATCATACGGACCCCACTCTATTGTTATGGGATAAATCCTCATACGACACCCTTAGTCCTTTGACCAGTGGTATGAAGATGATCCTGGTTCCCATCAGGTGTGGTGAAGTGTAGACTCCCATGTTCCTTCCCCATGCCTGGTGAAGCAGAAGATTATCATAACTTCATGAGCAGGTCTGGTTGACTTGGGATATTTTGAGAGGAAAAATCTGGACCTTCATCTAGTAAGTCAATTGTAGCCTATTGGACATTATCAGGCCCAATCTACTATGATATGTTGATCTTCACAGAGCCTAAGAAATGGCCCTTTAAAAAATTACCATTGGCGCAAAATTAAAAAAAAAAGCCCCAATGGGATTTGCAATGCTTCACGAAAAGAAATCCCACTGCAAGGTGGGGGCCAACTACCCCATGCTGAAGAAGTTGTATTAAAGGGTCAAGTGTAAGCAAAGCTATGATGCATACAAAGAATAAATGGCCCCAACGAGCCTACTGCCAAATTAACCAGTCCACTCGACGAAGCTACACACACAATTCTCAATTGCATGGGATCCAAGAGGAGCTTACAAAGATATTGAATGTTACATGCACGAAGAGAATAAGCCAATGCATGCGAGACCAGAACTATTCACATGTATGACTAGACAATATGGATATCTATCACAAATGGTACCTCCACAAAATAACAATATTATTGAAATCCAGCCCAGTCGACACTGTGAGCATGTGATGTTGAAGTACAGTCTCAACTCGTCGTGTGGTAAAAGTGGTTTACTCAGCCATCCAAAATCATTTGAATTTTTCGAGTACTCACAATTACTTTTGTACCTAAGAAGTTCAGAGGTTGTTCTGGTTTTCCCATTTCGTTAGGCTACGGGCAATATAGTCTTGATATTCAAACTTAAGTCATTGCTCTCTTAGTGATTCCTTCGAATAGCTGGGGGGCATATCTCAAAAATTTCGACTTTGTGGCTTGTTTCACAAGCGTGGAGAATCTCAATTTCCTTACATGATACTCAATTTTGGGACAGCCTTCTCCTCAGATTCCAGGCCGACAGTCTACAACGATGACGACAACAGCAAAACAGAGCCTCATTGATTTTCACTATCGTCGCTAACGCTCTTGTCGTTATTGTCGACTCATTCAATACCCAAAAGGCTTATCCACCTCATTCCTCTCATCACCCTCATTTGCTTCGTCGTCATTTACATACATCTCTCTCCCCTTCGTCGTTTCTCTAACAAAAGAGATAGAACCAATTGACACAAACTGTACGGGCCAAATTTGGTCCAAGGGTAATTTCGACCTTTTGCTTCGGGCCCAATGATGAGTGCACCCAGGACTCCCCAACATAAAAGATCCAGACCCGGATTGCCACCTCAAATGGCCAGGTCTCATAAAGTCTGAATGGGCCCAAAGATGTTTATAAAGCCCATATCCAGTGAGCACCAACACCATCGCTCAACCCATAACTGAAGGACCTTCCATACGCCAGTCTACGTAACGTCCAGGCTCATAAACTCAAACCAGTCGTTCCAACCTACAACAGCTAAAAGCAGTAAATACCCCTCATAAAGTCGACCGTTACGAGTGATCAAGTGTGAAAGACATACCCACCCCACCCCCAGGTGGTATATAGAGAGGGGGGCTCCAGGAGGAAATGAGACTTCTTCCTCACCATCATTCAACTTCTAGCTCACCAACTCACAGATTTGGAACCGAAAACTCACTAAGCTCTCCACACCTCATCTTACCGACCACCTCATTCTTACCCACCCTTACCTAGCTCCTCACGGCACCCTACAGAGTAGGTAGCATCTAACATTTCTGCCCTCTCCATTATAACTTTTCTTAGTCTCTTCACTGACTTGGGCGTCGGAGTGCCTACGGCATCCACCACACCGGTGGGTAGACCCTCTCCGTTCATCCTACTTCCTTTGTTTTGCAGGATCGCCAGTGCCCCATTCACGAAATCTCAATTGTAGGCCTCGGGCGAAAACCAGCGCCTACAGTTTGGCGCCCACCGTGGGGCCCTAGCAATTTATAGCAAACAAAGCTTTCGTTCAGTAAACAGACACCATATCACTTGGCCGCTCAGTTGGCAATTATCCACGAACGACTATCAGTTTTAAGGAAAGAAAACTCAGCCACGTGAAGCTTCAGTACGAGCCTCCAAAGGTAAATGGAGCGAATGTTCTATTCCTTCCAACAACGTAAAGCTTCATATCACCCAAAAATTTTACCATTTGATCCAACTTCTTGGAGATATTCAATAATGTGGCAACCGACAATCCTCCATCACAAAACTACCCACTGACTCAAGAAGAAGTTAACATATCTCCCCAACTATTCTAGCACAACAATCCACCTCCACCATGTGCAAGGAAATTCAAGAGTTCGATGAGGCAATTTCGTCAAGCCTTTTCGCTGTCAGGCCTCCAGTAAGGAAGAGTCGAGCCGGCGTAATTGCCATCATCTAGACCAATCTACATACCCGATCAACCAAGAAGTTTCTCTTAGATTGTCATAAATTCCAGACTACTTGGAATGGTTGCCCTCAATTCCATGCTACATGGTTGGAATATCATGTTAATCAGATGACACGAGGAGATAATTGTATTCTCCACATTACGAGAAGAGACTGCCATCAACTCTCGACTCCATTCGACTATTGTCTCATTAACCTCCAAAAGGAACAAGCCACGTCCCTTAAATGGAACCCATCTCCTATCATTCATCTCATACGACGAAGCGATGACTTGACTTGAGAAGGACGTCCCAATGGACTATACTCTAATAAAGACTCAGTGTAGACATCCCAGCCGACATTATCAGGTATGACTTGACACATTTTATGAATGTCCTGGACTACATTAGTACGAAGTGAGATCTCATTCGACATAAGTATGATTGAGACTTGTTGAGGATGTCTCAATCAACATACCATATGTGGCTTGGCACTTGCCAAGGACCACAATCGACACTACACGTCTGAGACTAGACACTTATCACATTCCTTACTACATATATGTTGACTGTCGAATAAGGTCATTTATATTATTCAAAATAATTCGCACACTTATAATGTCATATCATACAAGCCTCATTCTATTGTTATGGGATGGGCCCCAAACGACACGTTGACTCCCTTGGTCATTTGACCCGTAGTATGGGAATGATCCTGACCTCAAACAGGTCGGATGGGGGATATATTCACATGTACCTTCATCAAGAATAGTAGAATGTAGACTGTCTTTGGATCTTCATTCTTAACGTGCCCGGACATCCTCAATTCTTCGTTATGTCGGCTCATTAATAACCAAGTTTCACGGGAATGTTGAAGTAAATTCACTCAGCAAAATGAACCTTTCACAAGCGACAAAGTGGAAAGCCCCCCCAGCTTCTCCAATCTAGCTTCGTGCATGGTCTTACACACAGTAACCATCACGTATAGCCAACACATAAGCTCCATGTATGCACGATTTAATTTTTATAAAGCAATTGCTAATATATGTTTCATGCGCGTGCCAATTTTACCAAAAGTGAAACTTGAGCCCAATTCCGAGAAGCCCAAGCTCACACTGCGGAAGCCACTTCTAGGCCACTCCCGTTAATTGCATGAAGCAAGCCCACGTAAAGGAAGCAGCGAATGATATTGGCTAAAAAAAAGGGCATGCATCGTGCAAAGGAAAATGACAAATGGCCACGCGTCCTCCATGCATACAGACTGGCGCACGCAGCCCCCCACTCACAAAGTTGAAACAAGTAAATTGAAAGCCAAAATTTGGAGCCCAGTGCAAGCCCAAAGAAAATTGAGCAAATATGAAAGTATCACAAAGCCACGTTTTTGAGTGGTGCACCGACACACAGAAGACGCGTGTAGAATGGGCTTATTTCCTAAACAAAACCGAAAAGCCCATACATCAACAAGCTCATGAAGGGGTTATTTAGGGGGTGAATCCGGTAACGCAGCGGAATCGGTGAAAATCCGTTTTCAGATTCAATTCAAAACTTTTTCTCGGATAAATTAAATAAACATATTTATTTAACATTCCAATAATCAAATTATGAAAATAAATTCAATAAAACATTTTTAGGTGAATTTACCGAAATACCCTTGCTTTGTATTTTTGTCCGTTTTAGTCCGAAATTGATCCAATCAATTTTGAATGATTCTAAATCATTTCTAAGATGAACTTATGATGTTCAAAACATCAAAATACCAAAGCAACCAAAATCCCCATTTTTCTCTCTCAAAGCCGAGAGCACCAATGGTGCCCAAGTTGACCATTTGGTCATTTCATGCTTCAAAACTCATCCAAATGAAATCCAATCAACATGAAACTTTGCATGCATCATATACACACCCAAATGCTCAACATATATGAAAACCCCCCAAATTTGGAATTAGTTAGAAACCCTAATTTTTCAATTTCCACAAATTGGACAAATTAGGCTAATTACATTAAATCAAATGTTTCAATCATCAATCTTTCATCCAATTCAAGTCTCAACACAATGAAACAACTCAAGATCAAATCTAGGTCATTTAAGAGTGGGTCAACAACTCTAGAATAGCAACTTGGTTTCATAAACCTTACAAGAGTGTTTATTACTACAATAGTTAAACACTTTATTTATTACACATGCTCTACAACTTCACCAAACTTTCCATCACCAAAAACATAAAGAATAAAGAAAGAAATAACCTAAGGATATCATATATGGAAGCCTAGATGCTAAGGAACATTTTCCTTACTAATAGTAAGTTGGAGAAAACTTACTAAAATCAAGCTTTCCTTGGTTTTTCTTTTCTTTCTCAAACTTCTTCAAGCTTTCTTCAATGGTGTTTCTTTTTGATAAAGTGTATTAGGTTAATTGTGAAATGAAATGAAAATCAATTTATATGTGTAACAATTACACCTTGGCCGAAAATGCAAGGCCAAATTCAACAAATTGTAATTTCAATTTCATTTCAATTATAATTAAATCAACTTGCATAAATATCTTTTATAACCTTTATTAGATATTTATTTTGGTCAACAATTGCAACTAATGTCATTTACTTTAATTATCCTAACATAAGATATTTATATTTTAATTAATTTAATCATTTAACAATTAAATAATTAATTAATTAATCAAATACAAATATATTAAATATATGTATAATATTTACATTAAATATTAAAAACATATATTCAATTAGGAAATAAGTCAAATAACTCATTTTGACTATTAATTAATGTGTATTTAAATTAATCAAGTATTAAATGTAAATACACAATAATTAAGTAAATGACTATCTAGTGTCTTTAGCATGTATCTTGCGTTTAACCATTAAACGACTTTATAAATAATCAATATTATTTATTTATGTTGCTCTAGTGCTCAACGAGTATGTTTCATTATTGAGACTCTCTAGGTTCAGGTATATCCGTCACGAAATCAAATTTCATGTCCATAATCTATCCACCCGTAGATTATGACGATCACGGATAATCTCGCTAAACCATACAGGTCGAGGTCATCACAAATGTATAATTCCTCCGTCACAGGTATCCGGATAAATCCCAGAGATACAGATGTAAACGTCAAATCTCTATGGGGATTATCCAGTCGACTATTCTATTAGCAATCTCAAAAAGAATGTTTAGAACTAGCTTCTAAACTTACCACGGGCCCATGGTTTTATCTGATTGCTAATCATATGGACTACCTATGCTCTGGTACACAGAACTGACGGATCCTATCTTGATACACATAGGACACCCTGAGGATCTATCTACACCCAACGAACAGGCGGAGGTCTGATCTAAATAGATCGGTGACGTGACTGCCGTCTAAGTGTAGAAGATGTCTCATGCGCCCACAATGGCATCTCAAGTCTAAGAATCACAAGTGCTACTCAACCCAAGAAGATTCTTATTGACGCTGGTGTACCATCCATTAAGAATCTTCGGTGAGTCGTTCAGTGTTTATCCGCTATAAACACCTACACGTCTATTACTAGTCTCCAAGACTAATGGTTCATTGAGAAACCATTGGAATCATATATTCCAGTATACGACATGTACCGGTCTCAACGGGTTTACTATACTGACCAAGTAGTGTAAACCTTGACCAGGAACTGTCTGAGAATGACAACGTCATGATACGACTCAATGTCCGTTGCGACGCTTTTGCAACTGTATCATGACTAATCATTCTCTGGTCATTACGTCTTTACCATATAAAAGATAAGATTATATTATAGAAACTGCATATATTATTACTAATAATAATGTTTACACAAAGTATTTAACAAAATACACCGGGAATTGGCGCTCTGAGCACCAACCCTACAGCTCATGCAAATAACAAGAATAAATAAGCAATCAGCCCTTATTGAATCAGCACACACAATTAAAAGCTAGCAGTCCCACATTGGTCATTTTAGGAGAAGCATGATAGAAGCTGAAGACAATCCCAAACCTACGTCGCTAAGCGGACTGGAAGCCACACGGGAATTGAGTACCACACGTATAAGCTACCACGTGCCATTATACACGCAACCTTCTGTCGAATCAAACTAAAAGCCTTGCGTGTTTATCAATATTCCACGCGCCATCATGAGTCCCACGAAAGTGGAGCATGAATGAAGAGTCACAACAAAATCTTCTTCTCCAAAACCACCTTATTTGTTGCACACGACACAAAGACCCTTGTAACTTTTTGTCTAACGCCGTACTCTTACTATCACATTTGTCGCCTTTAGAAGATCTATCAAGGCCATAAGATGTTTCACTTCTGAGCCCAGTGATCTTAGCTTCTTCCTATATTTGGAGGTAGCAGAATATAACCCAACACACGACATCAGGCTATTCAGATCATTTCCTGGTTGGCAAAGTACAAATGCAATTCCTTGAAAAAGCACGAGCTGGTTATCCCCATTCTGCAAGTCGCGTGCCCACTGAATGCTGATGTAAGCGAAGATGATGATCTAGCTCCAGATCGAGCTGCTGCAGAAGTTATTGACACTATGACTTTGAGTTTTACAAAGCATGTGTTCCCCATGTTTTTGAGTTTGCTTTTGTCAGCTGTCGAAATGCAAGTCCCAAATATAGGGAAGCTTCCGTTACACCTTGGGTGTTGTTTCAGAGGGTTGTGTGGACTAGATGAAAGAAAAGTCGGAACCTGTTCTTCATATTGTCCTCGGAGCTCTTAGGGTTCCGGAGCAGTTGGTCAGAGGTGCTGCCACATTTGCATTGGGTCAATTTGCTGAGCATTTGCAGCCTGAAATTGTATCTCACTACGAAAGCATTCTTCCATGCATATTTTGAATGCCCTTGAGGATGCATCTGATGAAGTAAAGGAGAAGTCTTATTATGCTTTGGCATCATTTTGAGAGAATATGAGAGACATGCATGTCTGCTATTGGTTCAGTAGCTGCTGCTGCAGAGCAAGATTTTATTCCATATGCTGAAAGGGTTTCTTGAGTTGCTGAAAATTTTCATGGTGCTTACTGCTGATGAGGACCTCTGTTCCCGAGCCAGGGCTATTGAGCTGCTTGGAATAATTGCAATGTCTGTGGGGAGAGAGAGAATGGAACCAATTTTGCCTCCTTTCATTGAAGCCGCAATATCTGGTTTTGGACTGGAATTCAGTGGGCTCCGGGAGTACACGCATGGATTTCTAGCAACATCACAGAGATTTTGGAAGATGGCTTTGCAAAGTATCTACCTCTCGTTGTACCCCTGGCATTCTCTTCCTGTAATCTCGATGGTGGTTCAGCCGAGGTGAACTCATCAGGCAGAGTAGGCCAAAGACTGCACCAGCCCGTAATCCTTCCACTGCTGAGAACTCATCATCAATTCATATGTCTGCGGCTCCTTTTGGAAAGTCACCATCATCAAGTTCTGGCAATAAGGTCTCATCTGACACTACAAAATGTTCCTATTTAGGAAGATCATTAGTCGACAAGTACAAATGTGCAAGTTCACCTACCGGAAAAAGACGAACCATTCATGGACCAGCCAATATGCACTTTAGCGCATTCATGCAAACACAACACATGTGCATAAGACAGAAAATACGAAGACCTTTAATTTTGGAAAGGATGCGATTCGACGGAACATCAATACGACAACATGCAGAATCTAATCTACAGGGTTTATGGCATGACCAATGAAATTCAACTCTTGCTACAGACAATAATATTTCAGACAATAAGTGAATATCTCGTTCGACACTACGAGGATGTAGTCTCGGATCAAGGAAGATGCTTCAAATGGATATACATCATAAGATGATGTCCAGTCGACATTACAAAGCTGTTGACTCCACTCAATGAGGAAACTCCAAATGAAGGTTCATCATGAGATGGATGTCCTATTGGACACTACACTCAGCATTGGGCGAATGTTTCACTCAAAGTGACACGTATGAGACTTGACACTTATTTGCAAGTCATGGATGTCACCTTCCGTAGAGTACAAAAGAAAATAACCATCTCTTCCTCGGACGACATAAAAGGTATTGTAGTGTAAGAAGTGAAACCCTCTTAGGTCTAATAGAGTCAAGAATATACCTTGGACTATCATCTAGTCCATTAATCAAGTTCATTTGACAGTAGCATCGTAGAAGAAATAATGACCTTCACCAGGTTTATCCCATTGCAGTATCTTAGGCCTTCTTTAGGTCTAGTGTAGTAAGAGGTGAATTTGATAGACGTTCATCAAGTCCATACAACAAATCCATTCAACCGTAGTCTCATAGACCTTCATTAGGTCTAGTAGAGTAAAGACCTTCATTGACCTGTGTTTAGATCATGTAGGATGAGGAGTGAAGACCCTCATGAATATTCATCATGATTAGAGTTTGTAGACTCTTCCATGTACCTTCATCAGATATAATGAAGTGTTTAGATTCCCGTGTACTTTCTTCTGGAGTGTGTAGTGTAGACTTTCTTGGACCTTCGTCGTGAGTAGTAGAATGAAAACTTGCTTAGACTCTCCTGGTCCTTGACCAGTAATATGGAGATTGTCCTGACCATCATCTGATTCAGTCGATTGGGGACATCCCCCATGGCTCATGTAGAGTCGAGTTCAGTACATGACCTTCATATAGTCTAGGCAAATTTGAAGACTCATCTGGTCTTTGACCAGTAGTATGGAGATTTTCCTTGTCTTAGCAACGTCCAGTCGACCGGGGACATCCCCATAGACTCATGTCTAGACAAGTTGTAGACATGGACTACACATGTCGTATGACTTATAACTTCTTGGTCTCATCAAGTCCAGTCGACCGGGGACATCCCCAACGGACTCATGTCGAGTCAAGTTGTAGACATGGATTACACATGTCGTATGACTTATAACTTTCTGGTCTCATCAAGTTCAGTTGACCGGGGACATCCCCCACAGACTCATGTCGAGTCAAGTTGTAGACATGGATTACACATGTCGTATGACTTATAACTTTCTGGTCTCATCAAGTTGAGTTGACCGGGGACATCCCCCACGGACTCATGTCGAGTCAAGTTGTAGACATGGATTACACATGTCGTATGACTTATAACTTCCTGGTCTTATCAAGTTCAGTTGACCGGGGACATCCCCCACGGACTCATGTCGAGTCAAGTTGTAGACATGGATTACACATGTCGTATGACTTACAAACTTCCTGGTCTCATCTAGTCCGGTCGACCGAGGACATCCCCCACGGACTCATGTCGAGTCAAGTTGTAGACATGGAACACACATATCGTGTATAATCTGACCTGCATCTGGTCCAATTGATTGGATGCTTTCCCAATGGCTCTGGTAGAGTCAAGTTCATTATCCCGACCATCATCTGGCTCAGATGATTGGGTACTTCCCCAATGACACTTGTAGAGTCAAGCTCATAACTTGACATTCGTTTGGTTCAATCAATGAGCGGCTTCAACGCTCGAGTACACCTACATACTACATCCTCGTTCCAAGCGACACACGTGTCAAGTACTCTCCAAGCCAAGGACTCCTTGACTTAGAGAGTAGGGGACAAACTGTACGGGCCAAATTTGGTCCAAGGGTAATTTCGATCTTTTGCTTCGGGCCCAATGATGAGTGCACCCAGGACTCCCCAACATAAAAGATCCAGACCCGGATTGCCACCTCAAAGGGCCATGTCTCATAAAGTCTGAATGGGCCCAAAGATGTTTATAAAGCCCATATCCAGTGAACACCAACACCATCGCCCAACCCATAACTGAAGGACCTTCCATACGCCAGTCTACGTAACGTCCAGGCTCATAAACTTAAACCAGCCGTTCCAACCTACAACAGCTAAAAGCAGTAAATACCCCTCATAAAGTCGACTGTTACGAGTGATCAAGTGTGATTAAAGACATACCCCCAGGTGGGTATATAGAGAGAGGGGCTCCAGGAGGAAATGAGACTTCTGCCTCACCATCATTCAACTTCTAGCTCTCCAACTCACAGATTTGGAACCGAAAACTCACTCAAGCTCTCCACACCTCATTCTTACCGCCCTCACGGCACCCTACAGAGTTGAAGGTAGCATCTAACCTTGCCCTCTCCATTATAACTTTCCTTAGTCTCTTCACTGACTTGGCCGTCGGAGTGCCTACGGCATCCACCACACCGGTGGGTAGACCATCTCCGTTCATCCTACTTCCTTTGTTTTGCAGGATCGCCAGTGCCCCCTTCACGAAATCTCAATTGTAGGCCTCTTGACATCCCCCATGGACTCATGTCGAATCAAATTATAGACATGGATTAACACATGTCGTATGACTTATAACATGAAACTTCATCTGGCCCGGATGACTGGGTACTTCCCCAATGACACTTGTAGAGTCAAGCTCCCAACTTGACATTCGTTTGGTCCAATAGATATGCAGCATCAACGCCCGAGTACACCTACATAATATGGCTTCGTCCCATGCGACACATGCGTCAAGTACTCTCCAAGCCAAGGACTCCTTGACTTAGAGAGTATGAGACAAACTGTACGGGTCAAATTTGGTCCGAGGGCAATTTCAACCTTTTGCTCCAAGACCACTACTGAATGCACCCCTGAAGCCTCCTAATCAAACCCGAAAGACATAATGTCGACCCAGGCCCGATGAGCACCAACACTCGTAACCGAAGAACCATCCAGAGGCCGGACCACGTAACGCCTAAGTTCATAAACATCATTCATAAACTCAACAGTTGCCAGCCTACAACTGGCAAAACACAATAAAACCCCCCTCATGAAGTCAACTGTTATCGACGCCCAACGGACATGCAATCAAAGAGCAGTAAATGCACGCAAAGGCGTGTATATAAGAGAAGAGGGTCCAGAAGAAAGGAGGACGAAACTTCTAGCTCTCATACTCTGAGCATTAGAACATTCACTCCATAATTCTTATAATCATCAACCTACCGCCCTCACGGCAACAGACGGAAATCAAGGTAATATCAGCCCTTATTCTCCATCTTATTGTGTTTATAGCTCATCTCCTCTACTAACTTAAGCGTCGGAGTGCCCCCGGCACCCACCACACCGGTGGGAAGAACTCCCGCTCACTCTACCTCTTTTTTGCAGGATCGCTAGTGCCCCTCTCGACGAAATCTCAATTGTGGACCTCGGGTGAAAACCAGCGTCTACATTTAGTTTTAGTTATATTTTTTTAATAAATGAAATAATAAAAACATAATTTGATGTTACATTTTTATAATCCATTATGAAGCAATCTCATTTTTAGGAATGATGAAAAATTCGGAGTCAGGCCCAATATAAGCCCAATTATAAATCTTAAAAAGTAATTTTTTATTGAATATATTGACACGCTCACATAATGATTCTTTACTTTCAAGTATAAGACTATCGAAGTAATAAAATAACCCGGTAAGTCCGGGGTCGATCCATAGGAAATAGATTTAGTAAAATAAAATAATAATTTGAGTGAAAATAAAAAGATTAAATTATTTGAAGTGATTGATAATTTTTAAATTGGACTGCAACAAAAAAATAAAATACTGGGGTTAGATGATCCACTTTTAATATTTCAAATTGAGAAATCTTACTTTTTATAATATATAATTTGTCATTATTACCTAGTTAATTTATTTCATGAATTAATTATGCCAAAACATATAAAATCAGTCATAAAGACGGTAATAACATTTATCTATAATAAGTCCAGTTAAGTACTCAATTATGCCAAATAAATAAAACCAGCAATATAGGTGGTAAAAAAATATCAATAATTAATTCATATTTAAATTAAATATTAGTCTTTAGATTGCAATTCATATATTATAATATAAGTAAAATTGATCTATATTCTCATATTAAAAGCTTCACCCTTTACCCCAGTATGATAAAATTAGCTACTCGTGTTTTGAATAAAAACATATATAATTTTATTACTGAAAGAAAAAAAAATTATAAGAAAACTTAAAAAAATAAAACACACAAGAGCTATAACTCCACAAATTTTAAGAGAAAACTATAAAATCTGAGATAATTTTCTAAGGTACTGAGCACCTCTATTTACAGTAGAAGGCTCAGCACCCTCCATGTAAATTTACAGATTACAAATTTGCATGTTTGGTGGATGTCATTTCCCACCTTTTATATTTTTTTCATTTTGTTTTGTTTGTTTTTGTTTTTGTTTTTGTTTTTGTTTTTGTTTTTGTCTTTAATAATTACATATAATATACTTTCGCTTTTTCATCAATTTCGGCCTTGAAAACCTCAGAATTAGAAAATATTGTAAACATTAAAATTGTAAATATTTGAGTCTTCTTTCATCTGGAACTAGAATAATTAGAATCGCCTCAATCCGAATATCAGAGTAAGAAGTTATGGCCAAAATACAAAAGTTACGCAAAGTTGGAATTTCCGAAATTGTACACTGTTAGAACGCCCTTTTAAATTTATGGCCTCCAAAATCCAAATGGCATGTCCATTATTCTAGTTATGCATCCAAATTATTATTTCACCTATACAAAAAATAAAAATCACAATAAAAATATATAAAATATAAATTTATTTATTATTTCACAAATGTGCTAAATTAAGGGGATTAATGAAATTTTAAGTGTAAAATAATCAATTTCTCTTTATTAAATATTCGTTTTTTAGTGTTCATCACATATGATTATTTTTAAAGTCAAATTCAAAATATCACTAAAAAAATTTATTTTTACGTACCACTGAGAGATGGCCATTTCGATATGAATGTATCCATAATGCATGTTTATTATACATGTTATTGTGTATGAATATTTCTGCATTTTTGTACTACACAATACATTCGTCCAAACTCCTAGTAAGTCCGGTCGGACCGACCGGACATGAAGACTGAATGCTATATCCGGCCAGGCCTCTCCGAGGCCAGGCCCACCTAATACTTCTTTAACCTATTTTAGCTTGTTTAATTACTGTTGTAATATTTTATTTCAGCATATAAACTGTATTTATTTATTTATTTACCTATTTTCGTGTTTGTGCTATGATGTGTGTTTTATAAATTATATGCGACTGCATTATAAGATATGATGATACCTCATTTGAGCGTAAATATTATACTTACATCAGTAAGAGATTATTTCGAACCCAAACGGGGTTTAAGGTCAGACCTTGCGATGAGTGTAGTGCGGTCTCAAATCATTATCGGTGTCTCATACCAGGTGGCGACTTCATTATTCTCTTGTTAGTCCCCCTGCGAGACTATATGTACTCTCTACGGGCTGCAAGCCCAACAGTATAATGGTCGCCGACGTCATAAGCATAACGATAAACTCTGCTTCGCTCCTACATGTATAGATCATTCATGAAGTATCTGCGATCAAAACATGCAAATCTCTTTGAATTGACAAAATTCAATCACAATTGCCGAGGTATGGTAAATCTTCCCATTCTCAATTATTTTAATATAGTGATTTTAAAAATAGAGAAGAAATGACAAAAAAAATGTAAGAGAACTATATGAACTTTGATTTCTCAATACCCCAAAGGATATATAGGCATCTTATTAAGTTCAAGTCCTTTTAGTTTATTTATTTTTTTCCAAATTAAAACTAATTTAAATCAAATTAACCCTTTTAATTTATTTTTTTCAAATAAAAAATGATTTAAATCAGATTAAATTTATATTTAAATTTCTTACAGAATTTTACGGTTTAAACTGGAACACTACTTTTATGATTATGTTCCAGAATCGCGGCCATGTGTATATATTAATATACAATCTAAAATTTATAAGATGTGTACCGGGAAATATATATATATATATTAAATGATTGAACTTATACAATTTAATTAATGGATATGAATTTATCTTATTATACAATTTAATTAGATAGTATGAAATTTTAATATTTACAATAAACTAAAATATTAATTAATTAAATCTACCATATTTTATTAGTTACATTTATCAATATATTTTTATGCACAACCAAGAGTATTTGTATGTTATTGAGTAACATGTCCGATTTAATTTGATGAATGCGGTGCAATATCTTAATAATTAGTTTAAAATCAATCTAGTTATAGCAGTCTCAAAGTATTTACCAACCACAGGATCAGTCTTGGATTAAGGTGGACGAGACGCCCATTTATAATTCTTGAATTTTTTTTATTATATCTCTTAAATAACTAATAGACGAAGGTCTCAAAATTTTTATATTATAATAATTTAGGCCTCGACGATCTGAGAGCCGTTCCTACCAACAGTTCCAGATTGAAGTCCAAGAAGGTGGTTCATCAGATCATCTGTCAAAAGCTAATGTTGATTCTCCTATTAACCAAGATTTGCATAGGGGTTGGTCTTGGGGTGGTGGTTAGAAATTGCGAGGGAGGGATGATTGCCGAAGCAATTCAAAATAGAAAAAAAAAAAATAATAAGCGGAAGCTATTTTCTTAGGAATCAAGGTAATATTTTGTTGGAGATTTGGGTAAAAAATCCGGGTTACGCAGCGAAATGTGAGAAAATCAAATTTTCTCATTTCGTTAATTTTTCTTGGATAATTTATTTTAATCACTCAATACTTAAAAACATAAATTTTTAACCCAGAAATCATAATTTCAGGTAAATTACCATATAACCCAAAAACTTTCCATTTTGTTCATAAGTTGTTCAAAACAAGCTTAGATGATTTCCAATCACAACCAAAATGATTTGTACAACACATATACATTAAAACAGAAATCTGAAAAAATTTCCAGATTTTTCAGTAATTACGGAAATGGCCCTAAACTTTACATTTTGATCATTTTAGTCATAATTTGTCAAATACATAATTAGGTGATTCCAAATCACTACCAAAATGATTTATACATATCTTATACAAGAAAATAAAAATTACAATTCAAGAAAATAATTTTTTTCCCAAATTGCCGAGAGGTCCCTTAATTTTTCAGGATTTATAATTTGGTCTTTTTTAGTTCAAAACATGTCAAGATCAAATCCAATCAATCCCAAAATTTAATATACATCAAATTACAACACATATATGAAAAGCCCCAAATTTGGAAAGGGTTATGAATGGTAATTTTATAATTTCCACAAATTGACAAATTACACCAAATTAAACAAATTCAATACTTTAATACAATCCTTACCACACCAAACAAGTTTCACCACCATGAAACAACTCAAGAACAATTCTAGGTCATTTATGAGTGGCTAAGCAACTCTAAAATGACAACCAAATCATCTAATGATCAAAAGTGTGCTTATTAACCATTAATAAGCAAACTTTGTTCATATACATGCATACATCTTTCATTCAAGCTTCAAAACTTCATAACACAAACAAAAAGAGAGTGGAGAAACAAGAGAACAACACATGTTGTAGCCAAGAACAAAAGATACATTTTTCCTTTAAAGAAAAGTTGAAATTACTTACTAATTTCTAAGATTTCTCCATTTTCTTCTTGGTTTCTTCACTTTTCCTCTGAAGTCTCTTATGTTTTCGTGTTCTTTGAAAGCTTAGAATGGGAAGCAAATGAAAAAGAAACCCTTATATACTTAGGGTTACATGGTCGAATACACTAGGGGTAAAAAAGTCATTTTGCTTTAATTTTATATTAATAAATTAAAGCTAAAATTACTTATTCAATTAGAAAACTTCAACATTAAATAAGTTCTAACAAGTGAACCAATCAAATTAATCCACCTTGAAACATAATCATAACATTGATATTTATATTTAATAATTTTAATTATTTAACAATTAAATAATTAAACAATTACTAAATGTAAATATTTAGATATATGTATTATATTTACAATAAATATTCAAAATACATATATTTATGACATGTGTCAAATACTTTATTTGACAAATAATTAATGTGTATTTAATAAAATCAAGTATTTAATCAAAATACACACTAATTTAGAAATGACCGAATCGCATCTTATGGAGGTATCTTTTCGTTTAACCATTAAACGGTTTATAAATAATCAATATTTTTTATAATAGTTGCCCGAGTGCTCTACGAGTATGTTTCATTAGTGAGACTCTTTAGATTCAGGCATATCTGTCACGAAATCTAATTTCGTATCCATAATCTATCCACCCGTAAATTATGACGACCACAAATAAACTCGCTGAATCATACAGGAGGTCATCGCATACGTATAATCCCTCCGTCACGGGTATTCGGATTATCCCAGAGATATAGATAAAAACGTCAAATCTCTATAGGTATAATCTCGTCGACGATTTTCATTAGCAATCTCTTAATAACACTTAGAACTTACTTCTACAGTGTACCACATGCCCATGAATTTATCAGATTGCTAATTGCACATTGAATACCTATGCTATGTACACAGAACTGACATATCATATCTTAATATACACATGATATCATGAGGATCAGTCCACAGCCAACGAACATGCGGAGGTCTGATCTAAATAGATCGGTGACGTGACTGCCATCAAAGTGTGGATGATACCTCATACATCCACAATGGTATCTCAAGTCAAAGGACCATTATGCTCACTTGACCCGAGAAGATTCATATTGACGTTGGTGTACCATCTATTAGGAAGTCTTCGGTGAGTCGTTCATTATTTATCCAATATAAACACCTACACGTCTATACGAGTCTCCCCAAACTCATGATTCATTGAGATAAACCATCGGACCAAGTCTCGATATACGACGTGTACTGGTCTCAGCGGATTTTACTAACCGATCAGTGTTAATAAATCTTGACCAGGAAATTTATTTGATAATATACTTTTAGTAGTGACACTTCCCAATGTCAATTGCAAACTACTTTGTAACTGTGCACTACATTATATATTATCGGGTCTTTGTATAATATATACATATCACTAAATCATATTTAATTTCAATCTAATCGTAATTAGATCGAATATGTATATAAAAGCAAGAAGTACTACCATAAATAAGTAATATTATGGAAAAATGAATTGTTCCTACTCATGAATCAGACATAAATACGATTCGGATTGGCACTCTGAGCACCAACCCTGACACATTTGTCGTTAATTGTGCTCCATTGATCATTGAATTCGATGCCCTAAATATTGTGAACTCAATATTTGGAAAAATATCTAACGCCAATGATTACGGATGAAAATTCGTAATTATCCTAGGTTCTGACCCTATGCGAAATTTATCACAATTAACTAAGACAAGTCCTAATTATTGATTTTATGGATTTCTAACAAGCAACCTCAATATCAAACAATTAAAATATAATGCAGAATATTAAAAGCAATCACACAAAATCAACACAAGTTATTTTAGTGACGAAGTGGAAAACTCGTGCGAGTAAAAAACCACTCCGGGTATCTCGGCTACCAGCCCAAAATCCACTATATAAGAGAAAAACTTACAGCGATAGTAAAAAATATATGATGGTAACTCCACCGACTCTAGTACCTCTAAACTGTAAGAACCCGAAGAACTCATCGAGCCCGTAACCCACGGTTTTCTTCAGAACCTCTGAAGTCTCTGAGCCGATCAACTCTGTAACTCTGAACACCGGAACTCCGACTACCAATCTTCCTCATTGAGAACTTTGAAGGTTTAGGAAATTGGGTTTGTTTGTGTTGATGGTAAATCAAAGAAAAAACTCACTAAAACAAAGAAGGCAAGAGATTGAAAAGAGTCTTCAAGGTGAGAACACAAAAGTTGAAAAACTATGAAGATTTTTAGGCTCAAGATATTGTGTTTCTAACACTTGTAAATGTGGCTCAATGTTTGTTTATATAGGTAAGGCAAATGAAAGGGTTTCCTAGTGTTATTTTGACTTTAAAACGTGTCTAAAATAATCTACTTACGCAAGGATGTTCGAACGCACTTCAAACGCAACTCAAACGCAAAGTTTCTGCCTCAAAAAGTTCGAACGAAAATACGAACGCCACACGAACGCGGGTCGTGGACTGATTTTCAGGTGCAACTTAAAACACTTGTAAATTTCTCGTCCCTTGGCCAAATCATGTGTTCTTTATATGTACGTGATCGTCTTCGAGTATACTTTCCAATACAACTGACCTCATATCAATTTGAGTTCTAAATATTCTGAAATATTCAAAAGTGTGAACATCTTTCAAATAACTCTATCAGATTTTGTCCAAATACTTGTCCAATTGCTCCGAGATCTTCAAGACTCATTACAACTCAATTGAACTTGTTTTATTACGGACATTGCCAATAAAAATGGAACTAATAAAAGATATTCAAGATTCAATTTCCAAGATGGATCAAACAATGGTTCAATTCAATCGTAAAAACTTGTAATAAACTTGTTATTCTTGCTTCCTCTGATAAAATATTATGGCATTTAGAATGGGGTTTTCCTTTCCCTTTTATGTAATATTTTTCTATGAATATATTTCATCTTAAAAAAAAAAAAAAAAAAAAAAAACAAAACTAACTAAATGTAATTCAATTCCAATTATTAAAATATGTTAAAAGAGTTTGTTATCAAAATTAAAACGAAATGTGATTGAATATCATATTTACTATTATTTTTGTCATATTCTCATTATAGTGTTGTCACGTGGCACTATTAGAAAAATGACACAAAATCTATTTTATCACCATTTTTATTAGATTCTCACACTTGACACTACAATATACTATCACTTACTAAAAGTTTTGATTGGACATTTTATTTTCTACTGATATCAGCCTTAAATATTCAACCATTTTTCCTCTTCAATTGATGATACATATTCTCTACTAATCATTTAAATTGTATAAATTTTTATTAATTTTTGTTTATTGTCAAATGTCTTAATAAATTCAGTTGTACATGCATCTAACATAAAGAAGATGAAACAACCATTTTCTCTCTTCAATTGCTGATACATATTCTCTACTAATCAATTAATTTGCATTATTTTTATAAAAAAAAATATGAACAAACACCAATTTTAAAGTTTTGACACTCATATAATTCCAAATCTATCACAACTCATTCTGAAATACTAACGTTGTTCCAGACAAACACTAATTTTGGAATATCCTACATTGAGGGCGTGCATAACCGATCATCATTTCATACTTTGGGAAATAAAATAAATGACTCAAAAACAACTTCCGAAGGTGTACCATGTATAAAAATGATTTATGACCTCTAGGTATTGTTGTCTTTTATACTTTTGTTATCGATATGTATGTTAGCACAAAAATACAATAATCAATTATACATTCTTTAAAATAAAAAAACCTTAGCATACGCGGTCCAATATCTAATATTGAATTACATTCCTTCTATGTGGCCCTTGGTCAATTATTATGGTTTTATGAAGAAAAAATCAACTATTCTTATTCAATCATCATGGTTTAATCATAAAATTTATCCTCCATGGATGGTTCCTAGTTAGTCATTATCATATTACTAGGATTTTTATGTTCATTTTTTGTGGTCCGTGATCGTCATATTTTAATAACGAATTCATTTGACTACACTATGAATTATCATATTTTATGAATTTTTTATAATTACATTTTTTTGACTTTGTTGTAACGGAAGTAATTTGATTAATGTTATGGTGTGTATACCTTAGTCAAAACAAGTTACCAAATAATAAAGATTAGTTAATTAATAATTTTTTATTTGTTTTATAAACAAATGTACCAGAAAAAGCACTTTTAAAACCTCACAAAAATCACAACATGATTTGATGGTGTAGAGATCGATATCTCATATTAAGGTCATGAATTCGAATTCAGAGAATGCGTTTCTTGTAAGAGCCCGGGACAACCGGGGGTTTTACCTGTTCCGCTTAAGCCCGAAAGGGGTGATTTGGCGGCGGAATTTCAACGATTTCAAAAATAATAATAATAATAAATTACAACAATTTTATAATTTTTTTCCCTGGGGGTAAGGGTTACTTTACTTGTTAATCTAACCCCAAAAAAAGAGTTTGTTCCATTTATTTGGAGAAAAAAAAAAAGGAAAATGCCCGATCAGAACTTCGATGTTAATCAAGAAAATTAATAAAAAATCAAAAACCTTTTACAAATAACCAAAAAAAAGTTTAAAAGTACAGGTAATTAATTATAAGAAAGACATTAATTAATATAATTATAAAGCTATTAAAAATTTAAATTATTAACAAATTTATTATTATTTTAAAGTGTGTCATTCTCTACTTGAAATTTGGTAGAAAATTGTTATATACACACTGTATCCCTAATTTTTTTTATAATTATCTATTAGGTCCTTAATTTTATCATAATTATTCATTAAATCTATATTATATAGGGTTAGTAGAAAATCTCCAAATTCAATTAGGATTTGAGAAGTTGTGCCGAATAATAATTCAGCATGAAAAAATGGACTCAAATTTTAGTTGTTTATCGGTGATCTATAATTTAGATTTAAATATTATTCGACAATGTCCCCAAGGGGCGTGGGCCTGTGGCTAGGGGTGTGTATCGGTCGGTTAATCCTTGATTTTTTAACCGCACCGAAATTATTTGGTTAAGTAAATATTTAACCGATTTAACCATATGATGACACATAACCATTAACCAACTTAACCATTATTTTTTGATCGGTTTTGGTTAATTCGGTTATTAACCACTCCAAAATCTCCAAAAATAACAATCTACATTAACAAATTATTACAAATTTAAATTCATCAAAAAGACAAACATATATATGTTTAACAACAGAAGAAAAATTTAAATTCATCAAAAAACAGTTTACGACTACACTCAGTAGAGGCAGAAGGTAAAAATTTTATTTTCGTTTTAATTAAAAATATATAAAGTCAAATTATGGTTCGTAATTGGTTATTAGTCGATTCGGTTATACAAATCTCATAATCTTAACCGAACCAAAAAGTCGAAAAAGTTAAAAATCTTAACCGAAAAAATCGATTTAATCATAATAACCGAACCATTATAAAAAAAAATGATCAGAACGGTTCGGTTAATCGGTTAAAACCTTAATGCACACTCCTAGGCGTGGCTTAATTGTAGGGTTTATGATCTCACATTGAGATTCTGAGTTCGAATCCAGGAAATGCGGTTCTTGTAAGAGCCCGAGACAGTCATAGATTTTACCTACCCGCTTAAGCCCAGAATAGGTGGTTTGGCGGTAGGATTTCCAACTATTTCAACAAAAAAAAAAAAAAAAATCATTCGACATTCAAAATAATTTTAGAGTAGTAGAGACCTGATGAATAATTATGAGAAAAAATAGAGATTTAATGAGTAATTATGAATAAATTAGGTCTGAAAAGATGAATTACACGCGTTGGAAGCGAGTGTGGAAGTGGAGATAATATATCATGTTTCAGGTGAATATGTCATCTCTCTCACAACAGTTGGATCCCACGCAACTGTTATGTGAGAGATGAGATATACACCCGAAACATAATATAATTTTTCGTGGAAGTGGCTAAATTAGCTGTTAAACAGTGGTCATGCTTGCGTTTCACCGCCCAGTCATCGTCATCATCACCGTTCATATCTTGTAACAGACAAATAAAAACAAAAAAAAAAACAAAAAAAAAATAAAGATCGCACACATTCCCATTTCTTAAAATTATAAAACAATATAATGATCCTTCAATTTCTTGTTATATAATTCGTTGGTTACCGCCAAAGCGAAGGCAGACAGCAAAGGCTAAAAGCAAAAAAGCCAAATAAATAAATAAAATTAAGTTATTTTGGCAATCAAAATGGAGAAAGCAGTCAACAGACAGAAAGTGTTGCTCGAACATCTCCGACCTACTAATTCCTCTTCTCACAATTACGAGTCCACTCTCTCCGTAAGTCGATCCTATTTTAATTTTGATTTTGATTTTGATTTTGATTAGTTTGCTAATTAGTTTAATTAGGTTTTGGGTTATTTTTGGAAGCTTTAGATCGCGCTATTTTTCTGAACTTTTTGATCGATTTTTAATTTTTTTTGGGGGTGCAGGCATTAGCGTGTGCAGCTGGAGATAGCGCGGCATATCATAGGACGTCTGTGTATGGTGATGATGTGGTGATTGTGGCGTAAGTGAAGATTTACGTGACCTGTATTGTTATATTATATTATGATGATTGAATTGAGTTTCAAAAAAAAATATTATGATTGGATTGGATGGATTTGTAATTAGAAGTTTCTGGGTTACAGAGCTTATAGGACTGCTCTCTGCAAGTCGAAACGTGGTGGTTTCAAGGACACTTATCCTGATGATCTACTTGCACCCGTTTTGAGGGTATGTGGTGTCAATTACCTAATGATTTATGTGTTAAGAGTACTAGTGTTCTGTTTGTAATCGTTCTATGTTACCACCTCATGTTTCGATGTTTAGTATTCAGTACAAATCTGAATTATTCTAGTGTTAATGATTGAGGTTCAAATCGTGGTACCTCAACATTTCCTTGGTTTTTAATAATCTGGGTATGGAAATATGTCATTTACTTTAGACAATAATCCACCTACTGTATTCCCTAAAGTTTTGAAATTTTTCTTCTCATAAATTTGACAAGGCTGCTAATGTTGGAAGAATACATGGTATTTGGGTGGATGCAGGCAGTGATAGAAAAAACAAATGTGGATCCGAGTGAAGTTGGAGACATTGTTGTGGGTACAGTTTTGGCAACAGGGTCTCAAAGAGCGAGTGAATGCAGGATGGCTGCATTCTATGCTGGTTTCCCTGGTACGTATTTCTCTTCGAATACTTGTGCAAGGTTTTTTGTTTTTGTTTTTGTTTTTTTTTTTATTTTATTGTTAACAAATTTTATGATTTTATGTATGATTCAGAAACCGTGCCCATTAGGACTGTGAACAGGCAATGCTCTTCTGGGCTTCAGGCAGTTGCTGATGTAGCTGCTGCTATTAAAGCCGGCTTTTATGACATTGGTATAAGAGGACACCTATCTTGCAAGGATATGAAAAAAATTGTTATTTGCTTCTTTTAAAATTCTTCAAATGTATGTAGGTATCGGGGCTGGGCTAGAATCGATGACAACCAATCCAATGGCTTGGGAAGGATCAGTAAATCCAAAAGTATGGTACTCACCTGCCCTGGTTGTATTTATTGCACAAGAAATTTGGTTGACATTCTCTCCTTTTTCTAACTATGATATAGGTAGAGGCCTTTGAACAAGCCCAAAATTGCCTTCTTCCCATGGGTATTACTTCAGAAAATGTTGCTCATCGTTTTGGTGTGACAAGGAAGGAGCAAGACCGAGCGGCAGTATGTTCAATGAATTATTCTGTGTTTGCTGTATTGCTTTGGCAGGATTCCTTTTTATTGATTTAGTTAAGGCTATGTTAGGTTTACTCTCATAGGAAGGCCGCCGCCGCCACTGTTTCTGGCAAATTTAAAGATGAAATTGTCCCTGTTGCCACCAAGGTATCTTCTTCTTTTTTTCCCTTGTAATCTTAGCAATGGAATGAGTCTTGGCGTTCATGTTTAATGTTGCAATGCACTTGGGTTTTTTCTGTTGAGGCACTAATATATTCATCTACGAAGATTGTTGACCCCAAAACTGGAGATGAGAAACCTGTCACAATTTCAGTTGATGATGGAATTCGGCCAAACACATCAGTATCAGAGTTGGGGAAGTTGAAGCCTGTCTTTAAGAAAGATGGGACCACCACTGCCGGTATAAGATTATGCAGCATATATTCTTTCTTTTTGATATGTGTGTTTGTCAGTTTATTATGCAATATATTCTTTCTTTTTGATATGTGTGTTTGTCAGTTCGTTTAAAGGTTTGTTACATGTATTGTAGGAAATTCTAGCCAAGTGAGTGATGGTGCTGGGGCTGTTCTGCTCATGAAGAGAAGTGTTGCCATGCGTAAAGGCCTACCGATCCTTGGTGTATTCAGGTATTTACAGTGTTCTAAAATGCGCTAGGCGCTAGTCGAGCGGCGACCCAGCGCCTAGTGCCTAGAGTGCCTAGTCGGGGCCTAGACGGTTAATCGAAAATTAAGAATTTCTATAATTAGGTTTAAGATTTGTTATGATTTGGAGAAATTAATTATAGATAAATGTTATTTGAGTAATGGCTAATATTTATAAATGGTCAATTTGATGAGAAATTAACAAAAATAGAAAAAAAAAAATTAGATTTTTGAAATTAGGGTTTATGTTCTAAATTGGGATTTTTTTCAAATTGATGAGTTAGAGAGTTAATTTTGTAAAATTAAGGTTAGGGTTAGGATTCAGGTGTGAAATTCAACCGGAAAAAGCAATTAATTTCGAATTCTGCGTTGGCCAACGGCGGTTGAATGATGAATTTGCGACGAGCGCCTGGCCCCAACGATTTGGGGCTAGGCGCGGCGGCCATAGGCCGCCGAACCTATACGCGCCGCATAGGCGCGCCTAGGTGGGGCGTTTTTGTCTAGTGCAAATTTGTTTAATATCTTTCTGATAGTTTGTCTAAAGCTGGAAAAAATCCTATACATGTTAAAAAAGATTACATAAAACCAGTGGCTTTCTGTCTTCATATATTCTGTCAACGCTCAGCAACTTTCATATGATTTGAATTCAATAATCAAAACATGCATGAGACAGTTCACATTCTTTGAATGAGTTTCAATTAAAGGTCTCATTTTTGTCTATGATTTGATTAGTATTTCCTATATTGTGAAAGATGATTGAAAACTTAGCAATCATGCAAGTCTTGCCGTGGGATGTGAAGGAAGTGTCCTCCTCCAGACTGAGGATAATTTTTTGGCAAATGTTAGCTTGAGATTTCGCTATTTTCTGGTCATGTCATAATTTTATAGAAAATAATTGCATCCTATAAAGGGGGAAAACTTTTTAGTGGTCAGATTTTGGTCTTGATCATATCAGTGAAACTCATTTAGGGCTTTCTGTATATTAGAAGTTGACTGTCCTTATTGATACAAGTTATTTACCTTTATTGTTTTTGGTAAACTCAGAAATTTAATTAAGTTGCCTTGGACTTTCACGTCATTAGATGCATGGACAGCTCCCATGTTAATGAGAAAAGAAGGCTTCTTATTTTATTTTATTTCAATGGTTTATCTTTTCTGAGGCTATACATGCTAATTGTGCAGGACTTTTGCTGCTGTTGGTGTGGATCCTGCCATAATGGGTGTTGGCCCAGCTGTGGCTATTCCAGCTGCGGTTAAGGCTGCTGGTCTTGAACTTGATGATGTTGATCTTTTTGAGATAAATGAGGTATTAAACTTTAGTTGTCTAACATCGTAAGACGGCCTTGAAATCATGCAATTGGTTAATTGCTTCTTGTACAGGCATTTGCTTCTCAATTTGTATATTGCCGTAACAAGCTGGGACTTGATCCAGAAAAGATCAATGTTAATGGAGGTGCAATGGCCATTGGGCATCCTCTGGGTGCAACAGGTAATTGCCACCTTAGTTTTGTGTTATTTTATAATTGCCTGTATTAGTTATCAGCTCTACTTATTTTTGAAACATAATTTCTTCGTTTTATTAACACCTTAATATAATGATAAAAAGACTGCTGCTGGAGCTTGTAAATCTACTGGGAAAGGCGTGGAGGAAGAAGATAAAGGTTTTAGAGTAATAGTTGGGAGGGTTAAATAACTTTCTATTCTGCAAGTTTGCTTAAAACCTTGAGAATTAGAATCCTAGTACCAAGTAATCTCGTCTTTGCAGTCTGTTTTGGAGTATGTTTATGTCTACAGCTACTGACGTAATTGTTAAGCATGAATACGAATGTGATATGTAGAGCTTTACAACAGGCGTAATAGATCTCTTTGAACTACTATGTGCTTCTCACAGGTGCGCGCTGTGTTGCTACTCTATTGCATGAGATGAAGAGGCGAGGCAGAGACTGCCGCTTTGGAGTGATATCGATGTGCATAGGTTAATATTACATCTTTCCCGTTCTCCGTATGAAATTTTGCCTGAGTATATGGTTGACCTCGAGTGTCCTGAATGCAGGCACAGGGATGGGGGCAGCGGCTGTTTTCGAAAGAGGTGACTGTGCTGATGAGCTTTGCAATGCCAGGAAAGTCGAAAGCCACAATCTCTTATCCAAGGATGTTCAGTAGAGTACCATTTGTCAGCTGCTGCAGTTTCTTATGGATCATATTATATGTTTGGGATCGATTATTTTCAATAAAACATTGTTGCAAGAAATTCCTTTGTCGTCATTGCAAAGCCAACCACAAGTCAAATATTTAACTGTATCTTCGGTTTTAATATAATTAAATCACTTCGGTTTTAATATAATCAAATCACTTCGATTCTATTTCCATTCCTTTATACTTTCTTTTCCTAGACCATGAATGCCAAAAACATCTTTTTTTTTTATTTGATCATCGGAGAACGCTCAATCTTATTAATTCTCAATAAACAGAGAACTGAGGGTTTGTTATTCAACCGTATAACACGACTTATATTTCTATACTAACAAATAATTCTTAGATTAATATTTATAATTTTATCTTATCTCAATTTAAATTCAGATTTTAAAAAAGACTCAAAAAACTCTATAGCCGAACACTTGTCCTGGATTGGGTTCCAGATATAAAAAAATAAATAGATTGGAGATAAAAGTAGAAGAGGGAGAACTTTCTCTGGAGTATGGTAGAGGCAGAAGGCATTTTTAATGGAGCGATAAAGTGCTTTAAAACGTTAAAAATCTCATCATCAAATCACCTGATTCAGATTTAAATAGAACAGATAAAACCTCCGATTGTCCCAATCTCTTACAAGAAAATACATCCATGCGTTCGAATTCAAGACCTAACAACCAAATCCTATTATTTATCACCGAGCCAAAAAAAAAACAGCAACAGCGAAAATAATCTGGCGCTCTACGGTAAGCTCATTCATTGTTGAATGGAGAAGTTGCTTTTTATGATTCATGCTATGAGGTTCATAATGGAACAAACGAAAGCGATAAATAAAGGCTAACATATGCCATGTATTTTGAATTTTTATTTTTATTTTTTCTAAATTTTTAAATTGGTGTCTCATTTTCCAAAGAGCTTCTGGTATCATTTCACTTGTAATTGGAACTAAAAATGTTTTAAATTAAAATACCATAACAGAGGTAGTCACACTTTTCCACCTTCACAAGCAAGTACCAGAAAACAAGAGGCAAAAATAACATAAAAAGGAGGCAAGGCCGCTGAACAAGAACGACCATTATGCCAGAAAATGATAGTAGCATGCAGCTCGTGCTTGTGTCCCCTGTTGTGCCAGCTTATAAACCAAACAAGAACATCGTTGAATCCAAATTCAATTTTAGCCTGCTCATGAGATGGACTCGACTCAGACCCGACTCATATCACTCTTAAGTTACAAGTCTATCCTGATGAATGCCAAAACTACTTATAACATTACTCAACATCAGTTCTTTATAACACCGGTGCTTGGGTCAGTTCAGCCCCAATCTACCAGCAATTCAGAACACAAGATCAGAATCAATCCAAACGATGTAGAATCTCATCAGTACCATATAAAAGTGAAAACTTAGAAACTATGAAGTACTGTAATTATTTTTCCTTTTTTCTCTAAGCTATAGGGGGAGCTACGGAAAGGGGGGCAATTTTCCACAAATAGACACCAAGAGACCGAAAAATTGCCATCACGAGACCCACTTTTGTACTAAAAGAGTTACAAAATGACGGAGAAATATATTAATTACTACCTTTGCTACAGAATGCTCGGATATTTGACTAGTACAACAATTGAGACACTGGAAATCCCATTACCAATCAAGTTATGGATGACTTACAAACTGGGCATGATGGTCTCCTGCTCAGCCATGGATCAATACACTGCCAAAACAAACCAAGGAAATTCTTAATGACCTGTGTTATTGGGAAGTACTTAATGTGGAGACAAGAGTCCTTACAGCTTTGTGAAATTTGTGCAAGCATGGAAGATGGCGTATACTATCTCCAATAGTTGGAGTATCCAGACAAATTGCACATGCTTCTTCAAAGTTGCTAGTCTGTAAACAAAGAGAGAAAAATAAATAATTAGCAAAAACATCTTCGGCACCCAGACATGCTTAGTTTTCCTCAAAGGAGAAAAAAGATACCACCTAGTCCCATTTAAATAGTTTTCTCAACTAGCAAAATAACTACCTGAACAGTGGACAGAGGCAAACTGTTGATATGATTGGCAGAGGCACCACTTTGGTGATTGTTCTCATCAAGGGCTAACAACATTTCATAATCATTTCTGCAAGAAAACATATGGAAGCAAGATATAACTTTTGTATTTTCTTTCACTTAATGAGTTGATAAAGAAAAATGTTAAATAAACTTTGTCCCCTTGTGCTTCAAGATTTCTAAACTTCACCACCTTTTGGCTTCCTTTGCAGTGCTTTGCCTACCTCTTCTGACTTACTAAATAATATAGCAGATTCAGGGAAAAAAACAATGAAGCTTGGATATGGATAATCAAACTTTATGGTCCATCACTATGTCGACTGAAAGGCATATTTTTACGTTTTGGACATTCATCTTCGAGCTCCATATGTTTTTATATAGGTAGTTGCACATTTTTCTATAATAGGTAAGTGAAAATAGAAAGCCCATGGTGGTCCAATCATATATCAAATAAAGGGCAAGAGGTTCAAAAACCTTGTAAAAAACACAAAGATGCAATCATTAAGAAAGAGAAAGGATAAGAATCAATGAATACAAGTGCAATAGTATCCTGGCACTCAACAATGCTGTAAACTTTATTGATAAACCTTCAACATTCAAACAGATAACATTACAATCATTTGTATAGACTTAACCCTCAACAAATATAAATCCTAATTCAGTCATATAAATCCAAATAATAACTCCTACTAAAACTCCTTAAAAAATTAACCACAAAAAAAAAAAAAAAAAAAAAAAAAACCATTGAAAGAACCTAAAAATGACAAAATTACCATCATACTGCATTAGATAAGATGAAATAGTAACTGTATTATAATAACATAAAAAGTACCTACTGCCATAGAGGGCAGAGTGCCAGAGTCCCCCAAACTAAAAAAGATATTTTTCTAATTTAAAAATAAAACTGCGTGACGAGTGCATGTGTGTCTGCATATGTATAATCTATCAATCACAGCAGTCAAGTTACAGACTTCTAAATGTACCAAGTCCCTAGTTTATTATCCAAAGTGACGTTTGATTGCCAAAAGATTTCAATAGCTAGCCTTGTCAGCAACTGAGAAAGTTCAAATGACACCAAGCCAAACCTGACAACTAAATTATTGCCAAAACTCCGAATCTGGATCTAGGCAAGTCCTGTGATTAAGACAACTTGGCATCTGCCTAATACCTACTTATATTACCATAGCTAAGTGTTGATTCCACCAAAGATTTGGCCCTAGCCTTCAGAACTTTTCGCAAGTGAACACTCATATATGCACTTTAGCGCTAGTAGCAATAAACTTTTACCATTTGTACCAAAAGATGACATAATGCAAATCATATAAAATGAAGAGTTATTTACGTTTTACTACTAAAGTTGTGATAAAATAATAATTGGGTACTATGAATATTAACATATTACACTTTACTACTAAACTTATATAAAATTTAACATTTTACTACTTTTCCATCTAAACCATTAGTTGACCGTCAGTTGACCTTAGACCGTTTTATCCTCAAAATAAAATAAAAATGAAAATTAATCTTAGGGATGTTCATAGGGCAGGTCAAACCCCGAAACTCGACCCGCGCAGGTTTAAAAAAATAATGATTTGTCCACCCGAACCGAAATTTGCGAGCTGAGTAACGGGTTTGAAATTAAAACCCGACCCGACACTATAATATTTTTATTATTTTTCTAAAAATTTATTATTTTTTAAAGTTTTTACTATTATTTCATTTGTTATTACTTTTGTTGTATTGAAACTTCATATATATGATAATTTTCGGGACATAAAATAACTAATATTTATATTTCAAAATAATTAATTCATTTAAAAAAAATATTTTTTGGGCCGACCCGACCCGATCGGGTTTTCACCTCCGCGTGACCCGACCCGCATTTCTCCCTCCGCATGACCCGACCTGATCGGGTTTCACAAAATTAAAAAAAACCGACCCGATCCGACTGTGAACACCCCTACTAAATCTTATATATAATAACAATAAATGAGATGCAATCAACAATCATATTTATAAAAATACTTCAATCTCTAAACTGTCCATATAACCCAACAAAATAAAGAATTTAATTTACCAAAATAATTTAATAATTAACATTCTCATATTAACCAAAATACTTTAAATGGATTATAATTTATAATAATTTGTGGGTTAAGACTTTTTTATCCTTACGATGTCAGCATGATGTCATGGTCAACTGATGGTCAACTAATGGTTTGGATGGAAAAATAGTAAAATGTTAAATATTATATAAATTTAGTAGTAAAGTGTAATATATTAATATTCATAGTGCCCAATTGTTATTTTATCATAACTTTAGTAGTAAAACGTAAATAACCCTAAAATGAATTGTTTGAAAATATAAATTTATCAACAAATAGAAGAAACATTACTCGTTAAATTCACGCTGAAGTTGGGAGACATGTCCAACAGCTTCCATATTTCCAAAGTCCCCAACTGCATCCTCTAATGCTTCCAAGATATCAAGTCGCTGCATGAGACAGGGGTCAGTTTCTACCTTCATGTCACTATGAATGCTTCATAACTAAAGGACCAGCTGCGTTTGTAAACTAGCTCATACAGCCATTGTAATCTTTAAAAAAAATAGATGAAAGGACACTAAAATCCAAGTCCAGATGCATTCTATCATCCAAAACTTGGGAAGGAAGTCAACAACCAGTCAACCACTAGTTGCAACTTGCAATCAAGATGGCAGCAAAAGTGCAAAACATAACTGCATATGGAAAGCCCTCCCAAGAGTTTTACTTCAACTGCACACAAGTCACAAGCAAAACAATTGCATGTGGATTGCCCTCCCTAGCAAAGACAGAGCCATAGGCCTCCATTGTTTGAAAAAATATTTATTCAAAATCCGACACAGACCTATTTCTGCCATATTTTGGCTCCTAATTTCCTTGTAAACCATGGCTCCCTCTGAAAACTTCTACCTCTGCCCCTACTCCACCGAGTTTCTTAATTCACTCATTCGATGTTACCTGCTTTTAATCCTATTTTACTAGTAGCATGATGGTACCTTGTGATTACTAAACTAATAAAAGTCACTAGCCTTCAGAACATAATATTTTCAAGCTACATGTGGGAGTTCAGGATTCAAATATACAAATTTATGACCAGCTTTTATAAATAAGTGGAAGCATGCCCATCTAATTAAGACTAAGCAACAGAAAAATGACACACGTAACCAATTCAATGTGTAGATGGAATATATACATGATCTCACTAATACATGCACAAAACATTCTCACGCACCAAACATAACAACCAAAATGAGTATAAAAAATAGAGGGCGCTTTAATATCATATATATCAGGTTATTAATACTATTTTTATAAAACCATCCACAGTTTTTTGTTTTCCCTAGAGACATAATTTAACACTTCTTCCAAGCCTCAACTTCTAATGTCATTGGAGACACCAGCAAAACATTTGAGAGAAATTCAGTAAAACAAAAAATAGAGAACTTTCATAACATCTTTGTTTCACAAATGAGCCAATCCTAGATATCACTCTTATTTTTTAACATTCACTCTTAAGTAGATGGATATGACTTCAATCAGAGGGTGGCAGTGCCAGTGTGTGATTGTCTTGGTAACATTGTCTTTGAGCTGATGATATGTCTATCAAATTGACAGTGCATGCTAACATTTTTCAGATATTTTCCTAAGTATACATTTTATAATTCCATCTCGTGATTCAAAACAGTAACACAACTTTCTAAAAAAATATAATTTCCGGTTATATAAAATGCAACAGCAAATCGAATAAAGGAACCAAGACTTTTGATATTCACTGTTCAAAATGTATATTCTTTTCTAGCTCTCTCAGTGAAATATTCACATTGTAAAGGGCGGGAGACATTGACAACCTTAAAGCATATCTTCACTGATGTTGCTAAAACTTCATTACTATGATTTTTGGCAGAAGCATACAACACCTTTATTTGATTCATTTATTAGTTTTACCCAATTTTTGGATTGCCAGAATAACTGAAATTACTTGGTCTGTATTTTTGAAATCTTGAACAATAAACCATTTAAACATCTCAACATATGTGCAAATAATATTTAGGCAATCTAAATTTCCAATATTTCTTCTATTTGCAGTCCATCACATAAAACTGAGGTGAGGGAAGCAGAAAACAAGAAAACCAAAAATAAAGGACTGAGAAGTAAGGCAAAGAAATTGTACCATGACTAAATCCATTTCCAAAGGAAACTGAATATTTCTTGATCTGGATGCTGCTGTACGAAATCGATTGAGAAAGCGACTCCTCAATTGTGTAACTCCAGCAGAATTTTGTACTCGGGCCCGAGCTCCTCTTCTATTTGAAGCATTCTGCAAGACCCGTGACTGAGGCTGTCTGTACGAATTTGATGAGGTCCTCTGTGACTGCAAAATACAGATCAAATAATATCACAGGGAACAATTTATACAATACTGAAGAAAATTTTCCTACTAGTAGAGCAACACAATAATAGCTCTTCTAAGGAATTGAACAGAAAATAAAATATGGGGAAACAAATTTACCATGCTATAGAGAAGTACATACATCTAAGAAAATACAAGTCCATACAGGAATCAGATGCAAATTACAAAAGACTTGAGGAAGCTTGCCAAAAGGATTCAAAACTATTATTCAATGTCAATATGAACCCAACTGTAGGTACTCAAGCCACAAAATTAGGTTCAAGTTTTAGACATCTTGCAACTTGTTTAGTTTTTAATGAAATTGTTCTCTTAATTCCTTGGTTCAAAAGTAGTCTTGTGTTTTTTTCTAACCAAAAAGGAAAAAGGTATTTCCCTGTTTAAAAAAGTAGCTGGAATTTTCTACAGCAAGAAGACGCATTTTACTTTAGTTTTAGTTATTTTATTGAGCTGAGCTTTAGTTTAATCTGTTTCCTATTTTCCAGAAGCTTTGTAGCTTTTGTTTGGCTATATGATATCCCTTTATGTTGGTTAGGAGACTTACAGAATGTAACCCATGGTAATTTCAATTAGAAAAAAGGAGTGTTTTATTGGGCTTTACTTTAGTTTAAACTGTTTCCTATTTTCCAGAAGCTTTGATGCTTTTGTTTGGCTATATGATATCCCTTTATGTTGGTTAGGACACTTACAGAACGTAACCCATGGTGATTTCGATTAGAAAAACGGAGTGCATTCTCCTCTTGCTGCAGCACTCTTGCGAGGTTTTCATCAATCTGTTAAAACATCAAGAACCATTAAAACCTAAAGCACTGAATGGTTAGATCATAATAAGAAACATATCATAATTAGAGAACTAACCTCACCACTGCCAAATACCAGCGACTCATGATACAACTGTTCTTGGAGTTCAAGAGCCAATATCTCATCTGCTTTAAGCTGTCTAGCAATGACATCTGAGTCATCATTATTAGAGTAATCTAAACCTTGGGAATCAAAGTTTCTCATTTCAGGTGAAAAATCATCAATATCCAAAATGCCCTGATGTCGATGACTCTGGATTCTGGATGATCTTGACCTAGATGATTCCCCAGATGAACCAAGAAACACAATGTCTGAGTCATGAGAAATTGTTCGAGAGCTTTGTCCAAGATTACCGGAAGTTGATTCATGTTTCTTTTGCCTTTTAGTGACAGTGTTAGCAACCTGACGGGGTTTACTTATTTGGTCCATATCTTCATTTCTCCCTGAATGCAGTCCAGATGAATCAGGTAATAGGTGATCTACTTTCTTTGGATGATTGCGTGTACTTCTCCATCTCCCCGCATGGCCATTTCCTTTAACTTCTCCATAATTATTTGCAGGACTGGAGCAGAAATTAAAATTAGACACAAGCTGATCCACCAAGTATTTCGGCAGCATCAGCAAAAATGGCTTAAGTCTTTAATATATGCACATTCTCTGTCACGTATTCAAAATGATAAAGCTTCAACAGAGCAAATACTTCAGACATATGGGCCTTATTAGTAGTTAGAGTAAGAAAAGCTAGTAGGTACAGAGAATCACAGGAACCCTGTAACTCTCTTGAAAAAATTAGGACCAGGTCTTACCCTAAGTCTAACAAAGCAAACTACATTGTATTCTGTCATGTTATGTTCCTTTTCTAGAATAATAATTAGCTAATCATTGGCTACTGCTGGGAATGAACACAAAAACATTTATTTTTTTTACAGATCAGAGGGTTTACAATTGAGGTTCTTATTGTTGTGAAGATGCAGTTCCTTGTGGTTCAGGTTCAAGGTGAAAAAAATTCCGAAGTGAGTTGGGTATTTTCAAATTGTCATATCATGAAACATTAAGCAAAAGTAGATCTAACAATCTGTCAATCTCTAATAACCATAATTCAATGCAATGACTTAACATACTATGCAGCAAGGTCACAGATATGGATATGCTACATCATTATTAGGTATTTGTTTTTTGTTTTTCAGGTTTTTTTTTACGAAACAAAGATTATATTGAAAAAGAAAAGGTAAAAAGATTACAAAAGAGGAACTAAATAACAACTTCCTTACAGAGAATAACTCCAAAAACTAAACAGAACTTAGAATAACCCAACACATAGGAAGAAAAGGCCAAACCATCAAAATTAACCCAAAACTGCATCCCAATAAAGCTGAATGAAAAAGAAAGAATAATCTTGAAATTACTTGAAAATTGAAGCCCAAATAGAAGAAAAGAAACGAATCTTGTCCCATAAGCCATTTGTATCTTCTCCCCCCCCCCCCCCCCCCCAAATGCGGCTATTTCTTTCATGCCAAATAATCCACAAAATAGCTAAAACTGCACATTTCCATAAAATTACGGCCTTCCTTCCTTTTTTAAAAGAAAAATGTTATCCATCAACAATGCCTTACAAGAGGCTGGGACCACCCAAAGAATATTAGCTACACCATATAAACGAGCCCATAAAGAGGAAGCAACTTCGCAATGAAGAAAAATATGGTTTCTGGTTTCTTCATACTTTCTACACATTATACACCAAGAAGAGGAAAGACACATCTTCGGATTTCGCCTTTGAATCATCTCTCTAGTGTTAATAATTCCAAGAGCTACTGTCCAAGAAAAGATTTGGACTTTAGCAGGCACTTTAGCTTTCCAAACCATTCCAAACTGATTGAAATAACTATGGAATTGTTTTCTACCAACAAAAAAAAAACTCAAAAGAAAATTTGCTAGAAAAATCTAACTTCCATAGCCTCTCATCATCTTTACTCTCATCAAAAGAAAAAGAATCCATCAAAGCTATAAGGGCTGAGTACTCTTGAATCTCATTCAAATTTCTCCTCGAATTAAACATCCAACTCCATTCCAAGGGAGCGTGATCCTTGACCATTCTAGACTTGACCATCCAACTCCATTAGCTTTGTCTAGTAACCTACTCACACCCATTGTTTAAAAAAATGCTTAGAGGTGACGCCTCGAGGCGCCGTGTTGCCGCCTCGTGACGTTGTCGCTTGGCCGCTCCTTTGGCGGGTTTTCTGTTTTAACCGGCTTCGTCAGCGTGAGGCGGCCGCCATTCGCTGACGCGGCGTGAGGCCGTGTGAGACGGCCGCCTCACGCCGACAAAGAGATGACAAAAAAAATTTGTATGTCCGTAGAGCAGTGTAAAATTTGATAGAGGGGCGAGAAAAAATTGAAACAGAGAAAGAAGATTGGCTTAAAAAGAGAGATTATTGACAGTAGAAGTGAGAGAGAAATTGGAAGAGAGAGAGAGTAGAAATCTCGAGAGAGGAGAGAAATTTGAAGAGAGAGAGAGTAGAAATCTCGAGAGAGGAGAGAATTTGAAGAGGGAGGGAAAGAAAGAAGAAGGGTGAAAAAAAAAGTGAGAGAAATTTAGGGTTTAGTGTTAAAATATTTATTTATTAAAAAGTCGACACGGTTATCAAGGAAATTTTAAAATTTTTTGACAGTCTCACAAATAATGACATGTTGCTTTTCTTTAACTTTGAAAATCGTGGCTATTTTTTAATTTTGAAAAACGTGGCTTATTATGGATATTTGTTCACAATTTTTTGTATTTTAATAAAACTAGAATGTTATATATATCAAGCCACCAGTTACTTTAATTTTTCCACCATCTAAGATGGTAGTATGGAACACATCCCATACAATTGATTTTTCTCCAGTGTTTAAAAATACGTTTCGAGGCGGCCGCCTCACGGCGTCGGCGCGTCGAGGCGGCCGCCTTATACGCTAACAACCGAGGCGGCCGCCTTTCATCGGTGAAAGGCGGCCGCCTCACGAAGACTAGGCGCGAGGCGGCCGCCTCGGGTTCCTGTGCCATTTTTTTTTTTCCATTGAAACAACGACGTTTTGGGGGTGCCAAAACGTCGTCGTTTTGACTTCTTTATAAAAAAAAAAAAGGTTAAATCATTTTACAGCATCGACACATCTTCGTCTAGGGTTTCTTTGTCTAGGGTTTCTTCTCAGCATCGACGCATCTTCTCAATTTCGTCTAGGGTTTCTCGTCTCAGCATCGACGCATCAGCTTCTCGGCGTGTCTTCTTCAGCTTCTCGGCGTTTCGTCTTCAGCTTCTCAGGCTCTCAGCTTCGTCCATTGCGGGTATATAATGATTTTTACTTGAAAATTGAATGAATGTTAAATAATATTTGGTATCTTCCCTTCTCAAAGTTTATTTTGGATTACTTATCAATTGTTTTTTGAACATACTATGAATTATGAAGAAATGAATGTATTTTGAATTATTTTTCCGATTTCCGGATCGAGGAGCCCGCCTCACCGCCTCGAGGAGGTCCGCCTCACGCCTCAATGGCCGGCCGCCTCGAGGCGCCGCCCCGTATTTTTAAACATTGTTTTTCTCTACAATTATTACTAAAAATAACTTCTAAAATCATAATAAATTATTTTTATTTAACAATATTATTAATCAATAATCATCTTTTCATCAAGTTATAAATTTTTTTTTTTGGGGTTCGGATTGAGGCACTTGCCTCGCCGCCTCAAGGCGGTCTGCCTCGCGCCTTAAAGGCCGACCGCCTCGATTCGTTATCCGTATTTTTGAACAATGCTCACACCATCAACTACCAAAGTGAAAAGGAAATGAGATAGTCTTCTTGACTTAAACCTCTAGAAGCTCCAAAACGACCCTTTGGCCTCCCGTTGATGAGAATTGAGAAATTCGACGAGTTAAGACAACCCATAATCCATTTTCTCCATCTCTCCCCAAAACCCTTAGCCTCTAAAACAAAGTCTAAGAAATTCCAGTGAACATGGTCATAAGCTTTCTCAAAATCAATTTTAATCATTGTACCCTCTTTCTTTTTTCTTTCTACATTCTTCCACAACTTCATTCGCCACTAACACTGCATCAAAAATATGTCTACCTTTAACAAATGCAGCCTGTGATTCAGAAATTGTGTCATTTAGAACCTATCTCAACCGTAAATAAAGGACTTTGGCAATGATTTTGTATAGGCTTGAAACTAAGCTAATAGATCTATAGTCCCCTATTTTCAAAGATTCTTTCTTCTTTGGGATGAGACAAATAAAAATAGCATTAGTAATTCTATTAACTGTTAGGGTTGGTGCTCGGAGCGCCAATCCGGATCGTATTTATGTCTGATTCATGTATACGAATAATTCATTTTTCCATAATATTACATATTAATGGTTGCACCTCTTCTTTTTATATACGTATTCGATCTAATTATGATTAGATTGAAACTAAATCTGATTTAGTGATATGTATATATCAGACAAAACCCCAGGATTTACAACGTAGTGCACAGTTACAACGTAGTTTGTAATTGACATTGGGAAGTGACATATTCTCAAATAAAGTTTCTGGTCAAGATTTACTAACACGGGTCTGTTAGTAAATACGATGAGACCAGTACATGTCGTATATCGAGACTTGGTCCGATAGTTTATTCCAATGAACCATGAGTCTTGGGAAACAAGTATAGACGTGTAGGTGTTTATTTGATAAATACTGAACGATTCACCGAAGATTTCCTAATAGATGGTACACCATCGTCAATAGGAATCTTTTCGAGTCGAGTAGCATAGTGGTCCTTCGACTTGAGCTACCACTGTGGATTTATGAGACATCCTCTACATTTTGATGACAGTCACGTCACCGATCTATTTGAATCAGACCTCTGTCTGCTCGTTGGGTGTGGACTGATGCTCATGATATCCTGTGAGTATCAGATAGAATCCGTCAGTCATGTGTACAGGGCATAGGTATCTTGTACGTGTTTGCGATCTAGTAAATCCATGGCTGTGGTTAGGGGTGGGCATTATCGGATTCGGATCGGATCGGACCGAATCCGAATCCGATCCGATCCGATCCGAAATGCCCAGGGCTGTTTGATTCGTTCGGATCGGATCATCTTATCGAACTCGATCCAATCCGATCCGATAATTATCGGATCGGATTGGTTCGATCCGAATTCGAATCGGATCGAATCGGACCAATTCGATCCGAAATCATCCTATTTCGGATCGGATTGGTCCGATCCAATCTGAATTCGGTGGGTTTAAGTCAAAAAAATCGAGCGGATCGGATCGGATCCGAAATAATTCAAAAATATTTTATTTGATATGTAACGACGTCGTTTTGCATATTAAATATAAAAAAAAAAAATCGATTGGATCCGATGAACCGGACCAACTCGATTCGATCGAATTTGCTAATCGGATCCGATCCGATCAAATTGGATCGAATCGGATCCGATCCGATGCCCACCCCTAGCTGTGGTATACTTCGGAGCGAGTTCCGAGTGTTATTTAGAGATCGTAAATTTGAAAGTCGACTATATTATACCTTAGGGATTTGAAGTTCCTATCTATACCCTCGGTATAATATTGATAGTCTGTGACAGAGGGATTATATGTATGCAATGACCTCGACTTACATAGTTTAGCGAGATTATCTGTGGTCGTTATAATTTACGAGTAGGTGAATTATGGACACGAAATTTGATTCTGTGACGGATAAACCTAAACTTATAGAGTCTCACAATATGAAGTGTACTCGTTGAGCATTTAGGCAACACGTTATGAATAATATAGATTATTCATAATACTTTACCGAATTAAATGAGTTAATTCGAATCATTTAAACGGCTAAACGAGAAAAATACATGCATAGGGACATTTCGGTTAATTATTAATTAATGTGTATTTGTATCTGATACAAAATTTGATTAGATACATATTAATTAATTATCAAATGAGATTTTGACACATGTCATTAATATATGTATTTTGTTATTTAATATAAATAAAAATACATATATATAGATATTTATATTAATTAATTATTTAGTTATTAAATTATTGAATAATTAAATAATAGAAAATAAAATATCTAATGTCATCATTTACTTGAAAAATGACTACTAATTTGTTACACTTGGCCTTATTAAAGTAAATAGTTGTCAAATTGAATTTGGATTCTTTAATTTGATTAAATTTTGAAAATGACAAAAATGCCTCTCCTCCCTCAATTTCGCCCAAGACATATAAAAAAAGGGGAAAATTATTTTCTCTTTTATAAGTTGTCTTGGCCAAAGTTTCCACCATTTTAGAAAGCTCCCAAAATATTTCCTTGAAGAAACTTGAAAGAAAGTGATGAAATCAAGAAGAAAGCTTGAGGGAGTTAGGAGATTTTGAGGTAATCTTCAATATTCTTAAGCTTAGAAAATTTGTTTCTTGTTCTTGAATATCTAGAATTGTTCTAGGGTTTCTTTCTTTCTTAAATTTTGGGGTTTTTTGATTTGAATGATGGATTTGGAGGCTAGATGCATGTGTGAAGTTAGATTGAATAATATTAGTGTAATATTAGTTCAATTTTGTCATATGATGACTTGTTGCCATTCTAGAGTGTTATGACCACTCTTGTGATGCCTAGAATTGTTCTTGAGTTCTTCATTGGTGGTGGTTTTGATTGGTGTAAATATTAATATGATTAATGTTGAGAAAATTGGATTTAAAGCATGAAAAATGATATTTTTGGCACCCAGATCAGATCTGTAAATTCTGGAATTTTGGTGATGAAAAATATGTTCTTTAAATGTATTGGATGTGTTTTGGGCATTGGGATAATTGCCAGAAATTGTTTCGGAGTGAAAATATGCGAAAACGGCAAAAAACGGCGTTACCGGGTGAGTTTCGGTCTTACCAGGTAACGGTTGTCCAAACAAGCGAATTGGTCACTGTTTGAGCAGCCCATGAACTGCCCAAGTACTATTGGGGGGCTGACTTGGGCAGCCCCCACGTGTATTGGTTGGTCATTTCGGGCAAAAACGCATTTTATGCCATTTTGCGGAAAAACGTTTTCGTAAAAGTTTCGCGATGTTTTTTAAATTATTTATATTGTTATTTGATAACAAATATGATATGTTTAGGTGAAATACGAATGAATTATTCATATTGGATATTGAATAATTTATTCGGTAAGTTTAAAAGTTTTTAAAGTTACGATTTCGCCCGAACCGCGCTTCCGCTGCCCCTTTGAGAAAACCCCAACATTAACCACTCCATTCTCAAAGAATTCTTCAAAAACTTTCAATAAATCAACTTTAATAAAATCCCAACAACTTTAAAAAAAGCTAAATAGAAACCATCAGATCTAAGTGATTTATCAATGCAACAATCAAACACCGCTCTTTTGATTTCTATTAGAGACATCAATCCAAGGGAAATGCTGGAGAAGCTTCAACAGACATTAGGCCAAAGCAAGCCTCAACAACTAACGCAGCCCACGCATTTGAAAGGCCAATGATCCAACAAGTTTATGTGAGGAGGAAGAAAGAGACAATGAAGACCAAGGGGACCACTAACAATAAGGATGCTAAGGTGGAAATGAATTAGTTAGGATGATGAGAGGCGTGAGGGTTGTGGGTAGAATTTGTATATATAAAAAGAGGTGTCATGATGAGGGTGGATATGCTTGTTATTTTGTTTTTGTGGGTAGTTATTTGACTTATTTCCTTAGGGGGCAGGGTAAATCCCAGCTAGGGCTGGCAGCTATTGAGCTGGAGTGATTTCCTTGAATTTGGTTACGTTTTCTGTTTGTTCTTTGGTTTATGCCAATTTTAATTAAAAACTCACACAAATTCCTTTTATGAAATCGCATAATGCATGTGTTTGGAATTTCCTTGGATCTATAAAAGGTATGAGTTCTATCAATTTCCTACTCACTAAACTGTCTCTCCAACCATTCTGTTTGATTCTGATCTGTTGGAGCCCAATTAATCCCAATCAAACTCGGTCTTCTATAAGGTTGTTAAAGGCGAGAGGCGCACTGAGGTGATCAGAGCTAGAAAAGCAAGGCGCAAGGCGAGGGGCGAGAAGCGCACGCTTCACAAACACGAGGCGCACGTTTATTAATAATAATTTTAAATTTGTAACATATTAATTCTACTTGTCCAATTCATAACACTTGACAAACTATGCATAGTTCAAAACTTCAAATTCAAAAAAATTAAAAAGTATATAGTCGAAAGAAACATCATCACCATATTCTTAACAAAATATGCACCACAGAGAAGAGAACTTTAAACATCACAACTAATAGTAGAAACCGTAAAAAAAAAGGTGATGAAACCAGAAACAGAAACCAGGGGAAAAAGGAAAAGTGACGTGACGAGATGATGAAAGAAAACAGAGGAAAAAATACAAGGGATTATAGCATGATGAAGATGACGAAAGAAAACAGAAGATGATGAAGGTGATGAAAGAAAAGTGACGAATGAGATGAAAGAAAACAGAGGGGAAAAAAATCCGAAATATACCTTCCAGTTGGTGGTGGTGGAGACAATCGACAGTGGCTGAGACGGTGGCAGTGTTGGAAACTCAAACGAAAGCATGAGTCCAAGTCGTTGACGATTTAGGGTCAGTAGAAGTTCCAATGAATTTAGGGTTTTCAACTTTCCTTAAATACCAAATTTTAAGCCCATGATGCGCTCACCTCACTCGCATCACGCCTCATTGCGACTCCTCCGCCTCACCGCGCCTCTAAGACGTCACCCTTGGCCTGTTAGAAGCGCCTGAGCCATCGCGTCGTGCGCTTCTCGCATCGAGGTGCGCCTCGTCTCACCTATAACAACGTTGGTCTTCTAATCCCATCATTGCAGTAAAACTGCTTAAAATGATCTATCATCTCTTCTTTTATTTCTCCACTGACCACCAACACCCTCCCTTCCTTTGTTTCTACCTTATTGATCAATTTTCTGTTTTTTCTCCCATTGACCATCCTATGAAACATCTTGGTGTTACTGTCTCCCTCTCTAGCCCAATTAGATTTAGCCTTCTGCTAGGGGTGTTCATAGGGTCGGGTCAACCCGCGACCCGACGTGACCCGACCCGACCCGCGCGGGTTCAACAAAAAAATTTGCAAAATTTCGACCCGACCCGATCCGACCCGAAATTTCGGATCGGGTCACGGGTTTAGGTCAAAAAAATCGGGTCTGACCCGACCCGACATAATTGTAATATATATTTGTAATGATACAAGTTTAACTAGAAATAATTGTGGATGGAATGGCAAAGTAATTGCCTGGTCATTAATGAGGCCCAAGTTCGAACCTTAGCATGCCCAGATTTTCAAATTTTGTTTAATTTTTTTTAAAATAAAAATGCTGATGAGGGGATTCGAACCTAAGATTAAGGGGTTATAAACCAATGCGTTTGCCAGTGCAGCTACACGCGATTCTTGTAAAATTTGTATCAAAAAAATATATATTATATTTAAAATATACTATGTTGACCCGACCCGTTACAACCCGACCCGCGCGGGTCAGCTTCTTAAAATTCGGGTTTCAGGTCAAATGACCCGAATGACCCGACCCGATCGGGTCAAAAAAAAAATCGAAAAACCCGACTCGACCCGACCCGTGAACACCCCTACCTTCTGCTTCCATCAAATTTCCTTTCGAAATACCAACTCCTGTAATTTGAACTTAATCAAAGACCTTTCATTGGTAAGAATCTCATTCATCAAACCATTCTCTTCCAATTTGTCTAACTCCTCAATTCTACTTATGATTTCCTGTTTTTTGTTTTTCAGGGTTAAGGGTGGAGAATATCAATCAGCACATAGAAACATAGCAACTAAAAGTGGTCATGCACAACAAACCACCAAATGACTTCCTTATGCTGAAAAGTTGGTCTCTCAGAAAATATTAAACAAAAAAATAGAAACAAACCATGAGATGTGACATGCACACACAAGAAGGATAATGTACAGGCAGTCTAATACTCCTGTACATTTTTTAAATAGATTTCAAGGCGGATCACATGCATGTATATAGACTAAATAGCTGATACTTTTATAATAAAGAAAATTACCATTTGACCTGAGGAAAACAAATTAAAAAATACCTGCTTGGCAAATTAATAATCTTTGGTTCATGTTCCTTTAATGTGCAAGGACGCATCATTATCTCTTTAGATGTACAACGTTCATTATCTTCAGCAACTATATCACTAATACCTACTGTACATGGACCACTGGAAGCCGCATCCACAGAATAATTCTGTTCGACATCTTTGGAACAGTTTTGGGAATGTTCAGCTAATTTTTTGGCCTTAATCTCTATATTATGTGGGGAGATACACCCATTTCGAACCAATCTTTTTTGCCGATTGACTCTTGGTGGGACTAAAGAATGACCAGACGCAGACATTTGTTTGTCATTGTTATGCCAACAACTTCCAGAGAGATCAACAACTTTCCCATGACCAAAAAATGAATCAGCACCTTTACTAGTATCATATCCTATTTTTTCCTTCCCCTTATTGGAACTACCTGACATCATTGGAAAATTTGAGGGCCAATGTGAAGAACTACCATTGGCTGCTTTTTGTCCTTCCCTTATCTCTTTTGCTGGAAGATCTTTTGTTTTACGCGATAAATCCATTTCAGGCATTCGTGAATGCCCAATTGGTTCAGTTAAATCTACCCTGGCACAATCTTCTCGAAAAGCAGATGATTTAGAAGGAAATTCAGAGCATGTTTGTTTCCCTCTATCCAAGTGCCGTGCTCCAATAGAATTCCTGGTATCATGATTGGAATTCTTGTCTATTGTTGTTCTCCTAAACAAAGAAGCATTTTGGGAAGCATATGGATTGTCTGTCAGAATGGAGTTTTTTAGATGATGTGTAGAGTGTCTTCGATTGTGCCCATTTTCATTGACCAGCTGACCCCTGGTCCTTGGCTGATTCAAGCATTCTTCATCCATAAAATCAGAATTTCTTAAGCGTCCAACCACTGAAAACTTTCTTTCCTTTCCACCAAAATCCCCAGCATGAATATGCCGTGCAGCTGGTCTATCAGGAGTATCAGGTATTTCCACTACCTGATCAACATCCATGTCCTCCATCAACTGTTGGTTAAAAATTCAAAATTTCAAATTCAGCGATAGCGAACTCAAAATTCATGATAACAAATATTAGTCCATAAAAAAGGAATTTCCATGCATATTTTGCACTCTGGCAGGCATCAAAGTTTTGATTTACTTTAACATAGGCCAAACAAACAAAGGTTGTATTCTACTTTTCTGCATGGAAACTGCTGGATTAAAAATGGAGATCATCGAGCAATCAAAGAGTTGATGTACGAAAGAAATATAGTCATTTGTGAAAAGAAGAAGCACATGAGGCTTAAGGAAACAACTAAAAGAATAAAAGATCACAACAAACTGAAAAGACAAATTGAAAATTTTTCATAGGAAATCGAACAAACACGAACTAACAGTACAACATATGAAAACAATTTTATTCCATGATACAAACCGAGAAAAAGCAGAAAACTATAGCTAAATTACTTTTAAAAAAATGCATACATAAGAGACAAATGATATCCAAAACTTAAAAAAAAAGAGCAGCCGGTAAATAATTTGTCTACATAAAAAAGAATAAACAACAATGTTCACAAAAGAGCATTGTCAAGACTATTAAGAAACTCCATAGCATGCACCCAAATTAATGCAAGATAAATAAAATTGACTTTTTTAACATACCAAGACATAAATTTTACTTAACAAATATATATATTTATCGAATTAAAAAAAAAAAAAAAGGAACAATCTAAAATGATTGGCACAAAATTAACTATAAAAAAGTAATTTAAGTACATAATGAATAATAGACCAAAATTAATTAAATTTTGAGGAAATTATGAACAACGAACAAGAAAAACAATTTAAAAGATGAGATGTTTTGTATTGCTGAGAAACAAATGAAAGATCGGAGACGACAATTGTATATAAAAATTAACACAAACATGGATTCAAAATTTTGAAATTTGAAAACTAAAAAAATTAATTAAGTAAATAATCAATATTAAAATAAAATAAATCAGAACAAAAAGAAAGGAGATAAATTACCAAATTTCTTGGCGTAGATTGCAATCGGTTACTGGAAAAAGTGGCGAACTTTGAATTCAAAGGTTGGAAAGGCAATGCCTTTTGCTTTCGTTAATGCGGTTGCAATCAGACAGAGGGAGATGATAGGCCTTATGCGTCGGGTCGGGTCAGTAGATCGGGTCCGATTTAGCAGATCAATGTCGTCTCCTTTACTGGGCCTGATAGACAGGGAGCAGTTAATAATATTGAGCCCAATTATGGGGTCCAAAGAATAGAATTTTCTAGTTACTAATAAGTACATATAATTTTTAAAACCCACACGTTGTAAGGGATTTCAAAATTGTATGCGTTTTGCAACTTTTGTTTTCTATTTTCCATTTTAATTAATTTAATGAAAAATATTAATAATTATAACCTTGTTTTTATATTTTCTATATATCTTATTTTAATTTTTGGATTATGCAGCTCAATTCATTATGAAACTATTATAGTATTATAACCTTATTCAAGAGTAGTACGTCTCTACTTCAACTTTATATTTTGTTTGGTCTGGGGTTTGAGAAGATATGATAAAATAAATAATTGTGTTTGAGATGAAGTGTAAATATAATTTGATGGGTTGAAAATCTCATTTTATCATATCATTCATAAGGGGGGAATATGTTACGGGTCAGCCGACCCCCTCAATTTTTTTTTTCTAACTGTTAGTATTAAGTTTATAATAGAATAACATATTAATTTATAAATTAAACCCTTCAAAATAGCAAAATCCTCCCATTAAAACCTCATGGCTTCGCCTGTCCATAACGATCCAAAAGTGGAATGTTTCCATGAATTTGATGTTGTTTTTTTTACTAACTTTACCTTACCTTACCTTCATAAGATAAATTATTTTATTTTACCTCTCATTATCTTATCTTATATTGCCATACTTTAACAAATCTCATCATACCCCATCCAAACAAAGGGTTAATGTTTTCAAACTCCCCATTAAACCCCGTTGCATATATTCCATCACGCACGGCTACATTTTTTTTTTTTTTTTTAAATGTTGGAAATCAATCGTCAAACCACCGACTCGATTTAAGCAGAGCAAGTAAAATCTCTAGATACCATAAACTCTTATAAGAAATGTATACCTAGAGTCGAACTTAAGACATGTAAATAATTCGTAAACCATTTATTATCAAATCACATCTTTTGGAGGCGACCGCATTAAAGCCCTAATAAGTAATTAAAAAAATGTGATATAAATCTGTCTCTGTCTTTGTGACACAACTTTATATTAATTAACAATATTAGACTAATAAAACTCACGGACAACATTAAAAAAAAATAATAATATATTACCTCACCTATTTTAGCCAGCTGCCAGCCATTAAAAATCAGCACACTTGAAGTTAATTTTGTCAATAGACTTCCCCTTATGAATGCATTAGGACGTCTCCGGCTTATTTGAAATTAGAAGTGGGAAAAGAATTAACGAATTGAATTTGTATCGAATCCTAAACGAATCGAATAAAAATATGACTGATTCGTATTCGATTCATTTATTAAACGAATTCTAATGCCAGGATTCGTAGTCGATTCGTTTATTAAACGAATCGAATACGAATATTCATTTATTCGTTTAGTCAATGATATTATTTAATAAAATAATTTATCACACTTGATTTACATTAATTCTTCATAAATATATACATATGAAATATGTAATTAATATATTTACTAAAAATACCTCACAAAATATCGAAAATATTACTTTTTATATGATAATTAGTTATAATTTCTCGAATATTAATTGAAAATTAACAATAACTAGTAAATAAAAATAATAAAACGAATTCTAAACGAATAAACGAATCGAATCGAATTGACCCATTTATTAAACGAATCCATTTTTTCAAACCCGTATTCGCTTTAAAGCGAATTGAATCAAACGAATAAACGAATCCTTACCCAAATTGTCAGCCTTAGTTGAAATTTAAACTCGGATTTAGTTTGGTGAAGTGAAATGGTCATAAATATATTTTTATTTTACGAAATAGTCACTTAAATCCCATTTTATATAATTATATCTATATGAAATATATTCGGGACATGTTTGACATATTAGATTATGGTGCATTAAGTACTCTATATAATATTAATTAATGCAATATAAATTTGGTGACAATACTCTCTATCCCGTATTGTATTATTTAATGTCGTTCACATCGCATTAACAAATGATGGGGTGTGAGACATATTACATTAAAAATTAAAAAAAAAAAAAAATTTCCCTATAATCATCAATATTATTTTATTAATATTAAATATTAATATTTTAAAAAAGTAATATTAAAATATTAAAAATACTAATATTAAAATATTATTTTAATTTTACAATATTTATAAATATTAAAAAATTTTTATACTAATATTAATTTTTTATGAAAATATTAAAAAACTAATTAATATTAATATTAAAAATATGATTAAAATATTAAAAGTTAATATTAAAATAAAAATTAATATTAAAATATTAGTATAAAAAATTTATTAAAATATTAAAAAATTTATAAAATATTAAAATATTAAAATTAATTTTAGTATTAGTATTAATATATTGAAAAATTAATATTAAAATATAATATAATTTTAATACACTACAATGTAGCATAAAACGCTGTATAATATTAATATAATATAATTTATTACACTACACCTTAATACAATACACCTTACATTTAATAATACAATATAATTTTAATACAATACCGAGTGTCAAACACACTCTAGGTCATTATAGTCATAAGATATAATTATCCAAAAGGATCTAATTGACAATTACTGAAAATAAAAGGGTTTCTGTGACCATTTTACCAAACCTTAGGCGGTCCTTTTCCTTTTATTAATAAAGTGAATGGTTCGGTCTAGGGGTGTGCATCTGTCGGTTCGGTCGGTTAATCATTAATTTTTTTACCGAACCGAAATTATTTGATTAAGTAAATATTTAACTGATTTAACCATATGATGTCACATAACCATTAATCAACTTAACCATTATTCTTTGATCAGTTTTAGTTAATTCAGTTATTAATCAGTCGAGAATCTCCACAAATAACAATTCACATTAATTAGCATTAATACAAATTTAAATTTATCAAAAAGACAAACATATATGTGTTTAACAACGTAAGAAAATTTAAATTTATCAAAAAATAGTTTACAACTACACTCAGTAGAGGCAGAAGGTAAAAAATTTAATTTCGTTTTAATTAAAAAAATATATATATAAAGTCAAATTATGGTTTGTAATAAGTTAATTGGTCGGTTCGGTTATACAAATCTCATAACTTTAACTGAATCGAAAAATTGAAAAATCTTAATCGAAAAAATCGATTTAATCACAGTAACCGAAACATTATAAAAAATTTGATCGGAACGATTCGATTAATCGGTTAAAATCGATTAATGCACTCTCCTAATTTGGTCATTGATTCAGCAAGTAATTTATAATTTATACACAGTTACCAAAATATTAGATATTTTTGTTCAAGTTTGAAAACTTTAATATTATGTTAAAACTTTTACTAAACCTTTGGGGTTCATGTATAAATTTAAAACAGGCGAGAGTCAAAAAAAGCACAAACTCTCAGTGCCCTGCCTGCGCATCACGTGCACATTTCAAAATCTGATATAATCCAAAATCACCCAAAACCCCTCCCACTTCAACTCCTCACTTCTTAAGCGACTCTCTCTTCACTTCAATTTTTCACAAATCCAAACCCCCACGCGCCACCATGCAATCCACAATCTTAACCCCACGCGCCACCAATTTCACTCCCTCGCTCACTCTCACCCATACCCACTCCACGAAAAACACACGCCCCACCTCCCTCCGCATCTCCGCCGCCGCCACCCCCGTCAGCGCCGATCCGTCCCCGCCGACGACGACAAAGCTCAACAAGTACAGCTCCCGCGTCACGGAGCCAAAGTCACAGGGCGGGTCCCAGGCCGTCCTGCACGGCGTGGGACTCTCGGAGTCCGATATGTCGAAGCCGCAAATAGGAATATCGTCGGTGTGGTACGAGGGGAACACGTGTAACATGCACCTGTTGAGGCTGTCGGAGGCGGTGAAACGCGGCGTTGAAGAGGCCGGAATGGTGGGGTTCAGGTTTAATACGATTGGTGTGAGTGATGCCATATCCATGGGGACTAAAGGAATGCGCTTTAGCTTGCAAAGTAGGGACTTGATTGCTGATAGTATTGAGACTGTCATGAGCGCTCAGTGGTATGATGCCAATATTTCTATTCCTGGCTGTGACAAAAATGTAAGCCTTTTCTTATAATTTTATAATCTCTCTCTTTTTTTTCCCTTTCATTTTTTCAAGTTTAATTTTTTATTTGTTTCTGGGTATCGTTTGTTGCTGGTATCTTTTTAATGTTTATATTGTATTTGTGATTCTTTTGCTGTTTTGACTTTTGACAATGTAGCCATTTGAGGTTAAGATGTCAGCTGCCTTTTATGGTTTTCCCCCCCTAATTAATTAATTAATTAATTAATTAATTGTTAAGGTTAGAGTTCATTTTGTGGTACTAAACTACTAATTGTGAGAGAAGCATGTTCCCTGATTTTTTTTTAATGTTTTCTCTATAGAATAGGGGGTAATACAAAAGGAAGGCGGCTGAGTTTTACCTCATTAGACAAAAAAATGCTAAAGCTTGCTTAGCTTTTGTTTCTACGATTTCCGAGAACCAATTGAATGTTGGAGTTTCCAAGTTTGAAAATCGTATATGCATTGTTTTTGTTTGCTTAAAACTAAAGCATTCTCGTAAGCAATTAGATGCTTTTCTGTAGTTGTATCTGAATAAGTTGTAATTCATTACCAAATCTTGGTCAAAGCACTTAGAACTACCATTCTTTTACGGTCTTTTTAAGACAGTAACTGTTGTATCATCTCTGCACCTCATTTGATTTTTATTTTTTTGGCTCTTTGATTGAGCTGTGAATTATTGGAGCAATAGGATTCATGTTGCACAAGTAGGTTGTGTATTGATCTATTCCATTATTTATGCAATTAATTTCAACTTAATGCCAGTTAATTTTTGTAGATGCCAGGTACAATTATGGCAATGGGGCGGCTAAACCGACCTGGTATTATGGTTTATGGTGGAACAATCAAGGTCTGTGGCCTGTCTTTTCTGTGTACAATGATATCCTGTCCTTTTTTTTTTTGGTTGCCATAGGCTGTTTATGGTGAGAGAAACAATCTATGGTCATCGTATTATGTCTAAGTATATTCTTCATTTGCTTTACCATGCAATTTGAAGGAGCGAAATGGAATTTTTATGCCCCCTTGTTTTGGGAAGATGCCATTGGAATTTGTTTTCTAGTTTGTTTAGAGCACTTCTTTCTTTGTGGTTCTTAAGGTGTCTCTATGCCTTTTTTGTACCTGATTGGCTGTCATATATGCATTTGGTTTTGTTTGTGCAGCCATAAGTAATGTCCTTGCTGGTCTATGATAAGCTAAATGGAATTATGGTGGTGGTTGACGTTGTAAATTTACTTTTGTTATCTACTATTATTATTCTTTTTTTTTTTTTGACTGAAAATATATTAATATAAACTCAACATCTAATTTCTGGCTGTCATGCTGATTTGAGTCTGTGCTCAGAACTGTGCTAAAAAAAATGTGATCATAAGTTAATAGGTGTGCTTACTATTATGGATAAACAAAGTGCTTAGTATTATTGATAAACAAACATACTCAGAAATGAGTGTATTCTAACTTTTTATTATGAGAGTTGCTGTATTGACACCTTGTGTCAATGTTGATACATGATATTTATTCTATGTTCTCTAGTTGTTTTGTGCAGTGCAGAATTAGATGCTTGTGATCTTCTTTCACTACAAATTTTCATACGGTTGTAATTAAAATTTTAAAAGTGTTAATGATTTATATTATTATATATTTCTTTTGCAGCCTGGTCATTTTCAAGGCCATACATACGACATAGTGTCAGCTTTCCAGGTATGCGGAGAAATCATTTTAAGTATTATTTCGTTAGCTGGCTGTTTGGATTCTGTTGATACTTTTGGCTCCCCATTTTTATCTTTTCTGGTTACCGTAATGATTATGAGCACAAATTTAGAATGAGAAACTGCATAAAAGTTGGAATGCTTCTGGATTTCTGTGTTGTAGTATTCCGAAAATATAATTTAGTTAAGCAGCAATTTTTCTGTTTGTGAACTCATTCTCCAAGTGAGTGGCTTCACCTTTTCTTGAAATTTGGGTGTCTAATAGTATTCTTTTGCTTGGTTATGCAAAGTAAATTTCCAAAGATTGCTTGCACTGGGTTGCGTCTGTTTCATTAAATAAGAGCTAAGACATGTCAGTTTTAAATGAGCAGAAAATGTTACACTTGGATGAAGTTTGTGATGGTAGGGTGCTATTTTAACGTCAAATTAGTGGGGGATGGACTTCATTGTTATTGGAGTTTTGGAACGCACACCGCAGAATACATACTCCAGAATTTGAGTGTAAAGCATTACCCTATTATGCATAAATTATACAAAATGTAATTTTGTACCGCCTGGTCTCTGCCAGTAGATTGTCCATTTTATGCAAAAGTTATACACAAATTAAGACCATGTTAATGTTCACTTGCCCTGACCTTGCTTCGAACGAAGTAGAACTACCTAGTCATTTAGGTTGGGAACATTGGCTTGTGTAGTGTGCACTACTGAGTGGATGTTTATACTTTATGCGTCGCCTAAGATGGTTGTTAATAATTGCTATCCTTGGTGCATTATTTCTTGATTGGTGTTTGTAATTTCTCGTGTCTCTGACATTTGACCTCTAAAATAATTAGGGTCATTGATTTCAACCTGTATTTGATTCCTGATTTATTTTAGGAAAACTTTTTATGATCTTCTCAGTTTCAATGTCATTGTCATTATGGAATCATGGAACTGTTGTTGCAGGTTTACGGAGAGTATGTTAGTGGATCCATTAGTGATGAGGAGAGAAAGAATGTGGTCCTTAATTCATGTCCAGGGGCTGGGGCTTGCGGAGGAATGTATACAGCCAATACTATGGCTTCTGCTATTGAAGCTATGGGGATGTCTCTTCCTTACAGGTAGAATAATGATTTTGAGCATCACTTTGATTGGTGATGTCAGGCCATTCTTTCTTACCCTGTTCCTTCAATTTGTTGTTTATTTCTTAAAGCTCTTCAATACCCGCTGAAGATCCATTGAAGTTAGATGAATGCCGCCTGGCTGGAAAATATCTCTTGGAATTGTTGAAAATGGATTTGAAACCACGAGACATAATTACTAAAAAATCACTACGTAATGCGATGGTTATTGTCATGGCACTAGGTGGATCTACCAATGCTGTGCTTCATTTAATTGCTATTGCAAGGTAAGCGGTTCCATGCCAGCTTCTCCCTGGATACCAATGTCCAATAGTTAGCTTATATAAAAGATTGTTCAAGTTAAAATTCATGGCAGGTCTGTCGGTCTGGAGTTGACTCTTGATGATTTCCAGAAGGTCAGCGATGAGGTTCCATTTCTTGCAGATCTTAAGCCCAGTGGCAAATATGTGATGGAGGACATACATAAGGTGTGCATTTTAACTAAGTATAGCTGTGTTTATTTGATGTAGTATTGAGTCTTGCATTGGTGAAGGTGCATGTTGGTTCGTATCAATCCTTATGCCTCAATAACTAAATTCAACTAAGTCTCAATATGAGAGTAGTTTCGTTTGATATATGAATCCTTTTCCTCCATTATGCCGTCATTTCTTTTGCCTGATAAATGATTGTTTCAATAGATTGGAGGAACACCAGCGGTCATTCGCTATCTTTTGGAGCTAGGGTTTTTAGATGGAGATTGTGTGACTGGTACGAACTATTGATTTTTTAATGCGCAGTACTTGTACTGTTAGCAAATTAGTACCTGCTGGCTTTTTGGTAGTAAAATTGTTTAACAAAATGCTATTTACTCTCCAGTCACCGGGAAGACGCTGGCTGAAAATGCGGAAACTTTCCCCCACCTATCGGAGGGTCAGGTGGGAATAATTTTTCAATTTGTTCATAAATTCATTTACCAATTATTACTGTTCTTTTTAGTTGTTATGTTCACAAGCAAAAACAACTAGTCAAATGATTCTCCTGCTTTTGTTTTATAGGACATAATAAGACCATTGTCAAACCCCATCAAGAAAACAGGACATATCCAAATATTACGTGGAAATTTAGCACCACAGGGTTCTGTAGCAAAAATTACTGGAAAAGAAGGGCTATACTTCTCTGGTACTATTTTTTTGATCTTGTATAAAAATTCTTTTTAAATTTGATGTCTAGCTAGATTTATGGTTAAATTCGGTCCACCTTCTGCAGACAGAATGTTTAAAGAAACTGCTTTTCAGGTCCTGCACTTGTCTTTGAAGGAGAGGAATCCATGATTGCAGCTATTTCTGAGGATCCTATGAGTTTCAAGGCACGCCCTGATCTTATATGCTATATATTTTCTTCTTTTATTATGGATAATTAATTGGAATTAATGTGAACTAAAGTTTCTGTGTAGGCTATTGAAATTCACCTAAACTATGTTCTGGGTAGATGCCCGCTTTTGTTTTTCTGATATTTGTTATTTCATTTTCCCTGCTATAGATATCAGTATCTAAAAACATCTGGAATTCTTTTCCATCAATTTCTCAGTGTCTTAACTTTGAAGGCTGTGTTATTCTAATCTTTTCTCTATAATTGCTTCTACATTACTTGCAAAACAACTTCTTCTTCTTCTTCTTCTTCTTTTTTTTTTTTTTGCAGAACTTCAAATACCAAATAGTCGTGGAATTTGTTCTTTTGCAATGTATTTTGGAACAAAATTTCACTCAGAACTCCAATTCTTTCTTACATTGTGATATTTTCATATGGTTATTGTAGATACAATTATATGTATGCCTGTGGAGTAGTTCTCTGGCTTGTGGTGCACTAGTTCAACTTGTGCAGTGATTATATGTTTAAGTGAAACTCGTATTTGACACTGGAAATATTTAAATATTTTCCCTTTACATTTGTCACATTCCAGGGAAAAGTAGTAGTCATAAGAGGAGAAGGGCCGAAGGGAGGGCCAGGCATGCCTGAGATGTTGACTCCAACAAGTGCAATTATGGGAGCAGGTCTTGGGAAGGTATTGTAATATCCAATCTAAGCTTGGATTTATTAGGGGAGTGTCATAAATTGACTTTTGAAAAAAAAAAAAATATGGAAGGTTTAAATCTCTTCCTCTTGTTCACATCGTCATTAATTGACTTAAACAGCCTTATTAAGATGGCATGTGACTTTACTCTTTAGTGATCACAGTCATACTTTTACACTGTACTTTTTAAGATAAATCATTTTATTTTTTGACCATCAATAGTTTATTTTCAAGTTACATCATGTTCACATTGTTATGAAGTGAATATTGTTATGAAGTCATGTTTCATTTGGACACGGTTATTGAATGTTGCAGGAAGTTGCGTTGTTGACCGATGGTAGGTTTTCAGGAGGTTCACATGGATTTGTTGTTGGCCATGTTTGCCCTGAAGCACAGGTGCCTTTGCTTTTCATTCAGTTGCTATGTTTACTGCTATTATTGATAAATTTTGTGTTGTTTCCATTGTTTATATTTTTTTTTCTGGTTTCCCTTGCTTTTGCATGAATATCAAATAAAGTCCGAAGTTACTTTCTAAAATGTCTAGGGCAAGTCATTCCGTTCAGTTTGACCTTATTTCTGACCTGGACCGTATCAAGTAATGGTTGGAAATCCGAAATCCTATCATGGTTGTCAGGTTGTGAGAGATAGGCCATTTTGCAATATAAGCAGAGCTCATTATTTATTTCCAAGGAGTAACTGATGGTAGGGAGAAAAGTAGAGTGAAACCATTCAATGGACACTATAATGGGTCCAGGGGGTTTATAGAACATCATTTGAGAAACCATTATCCACACTTTAATAATTTTAAATGCTATGAACTGCATTATGGAAATTTTGTCAGCTTTTTCCTCGTGTTTACAACTTTACTGTTTTCAAGTATACTCTAATATGGAATTACAAGTTTATTTGTAATTGCCTTTCCACTTTTGGTGTCATTCTAATCCCAAAAGAGTTTCCACTCTTGACTCTGTGATAAGCAGAATGTCAAAACTGCCATTAAGTTTGTAGAATCCTTTTAATTTCATTTGGCAAGTGTGCTGTATTTTGTTACCTGGTTTTTTTGTAATAGCATTTAAATTTTCTATTGCCTCTAGCTTACAGTTCTTGTTTTGTTTGGAGGAATATCACGTATGACGGGAAAAAGAAAACATCAGTTTTTACTATTTTTTTATAGTTTGAGGAAAGGGAAAAGAAGCCATTACATGTTAATTTAATCATTATATCCAAAAGGGTTTGCTGCTTAGGTTGAGTTCGAAGGGCATTATCTCTCACACACTTCTACCAATTCATCATAGGAATCTGACTTTTTGACTTTGAAGGCATGATATATCCTTTTCTCTTCCCTGGAATCAATTTTTTCCCCAACCACACAGGAGAATGTTCTCCATTCTATCATTTTTCCTGTTTCCTGTCACGCCAACTGTTAAAACAAACAGTTCTAGATTCTTCGAGTGCCGTTTTCTATTTAAAATTTTCTTTGGTAACAAAAATTCAATAGTCAGTGTCCTTCTGTCTTATAATTCAGATTGTATTTCAAATTATTTCCAGGAGGGTGGTCCAATTGGTCTGATCCAAAATGGAGACATTATCAACATAGATGTGCAGAAGAGGAGATTAGATGTTCAGTTGACAGACGAGGAAATGGAAGAGCGAAGACGAAAATGGACTCCACCTCCATATAAGGTTAACCGCGGAGTTTTGTACAAGGTATGGCAATGAATACCATATTTTGGCTGTACTATTATGCCATGTGTTTACTTACAGACCATTTCTTATAAATATTTCAGTACATCAAGAACGTGCAATCTGCTTCAAATGGATGTGTAACTGATGAGTAGTTAGAAGGTGACACATTTTTGAAGCGTTATAGAGTTTTTGCAGCCGGCTCAAATCCATCCATGGGGCACATATAGGGTTTACTACTTATTATTTATTGCTCTTTTTGGTCTAGGTATTTGGAGACTCTTTAGCAAACTTTTTAGTGTTAAGACCTCTCTTTTGAAGCTTGTTCTGTCAATTTTTTAAAATCCTTTTCTTTTTCGGAGTACAATTCTGTTATCCATTGATTCTGTTATTGTAGCTATTCAAAAATAAGAGCTAAATTAACATCATTTGCCAAATATTTTTATAATTAGTAGTCATTCTAGTAATGAGCAACTTTGGATACCCTATTAACATTCCAAATTACAAGGCCACGCACATTTCACTACGAACATACCTTCCTATCATAACCCGGCACGTAAGCACCTGAATCGAATCCATCACGGCCGTCCATTTTTTTTTTGGGTCCCTAAAATGACTCAACGCTGTGAATGAGGAGCCAACCAATACACAACTCCCATCATGCGGAAGCTTTGGTAGGCAGATAGATTCGCACCGTTGATCAAATTCGTGTCACGTGCCATCCATAGATTTTTAATGGGTTATTTACGTTTCACTACTAAAGTTATGATCAAATAACAATTGGGTACTATGAATATTAACATATTACATTTTACTACTAAACTTATAAAAATTTAACATTTTACTACTTTTCCATCCAAACCGTTAGTTGACCGTTAGTTGACCATGACATCATATTGACATCCTAAGGATAAAAGAGTCTTAACACACACATTATTATAAATTATAAATATTATAATCAACAGTGGTAATCGTACGGCTGAATATTGGAAATAATGATTTTTGAGTATATCTCTTTTATTGTTATACTTTAAAGTATTTTGGTTATTATGAGAATTTTAATTATTAAATTATTTGGTAAATTAAATTCTTTATTTTATTGGGTTATATGGATAATTTAGAAATTGAAGTATTTTTATAAATGTGATTGTTGATTGTATTTCTTTTAGTGTTATATGTAAGATTTAGATATGTTTTTTAAAGGGTATAATTATAATTTTCACTTTTATTTTATTTGGAGGATAAAACTTTATTTTTAAAGGTCAACTGACGGTCAACTGACGGTTTGGATGGAAAAGTAGTAAAATGTTAAATTTTTATAAGTTTAGTAGTAAAATGTAATATGTTAATATTCATAGTATCCAATTGTTATTTGATCATAACTTTAGTAGTAAAACGTAAATAACCCATTTTTAATCAATTACTGCATCAGTAATTGTTGTGATTGTCTAATCACTCTAGAGTGTATTTGAGGAAAAATCGAAACCTTCTATTACTTACAAGAATATAATTACAAGTATTATAACTTAAAAACAACCTCACTCAACACTCTCCATTTTACACTTTGGGATGACATAAGCTCAAACACAAGCTCTGAATTTATAGCATTCATCAAGCCCAAAAATTCAACAAAACTACAGTGAACCACCGAAAGGTTTGTTGGCTGTTTCTTCAAAATTTCAACTCCCTGGATTTATGGTAATCACCACCGAAAGTTGTATTGGCAACTTCTTCATGGTTGTGGCTATATAGCGATGTACTCAGTTTCTGTTGTGGATAATGCAATACACCTCTGCAATCTTGACTGCCATGACACAGCTCCCCCTGCAAAAATGTTGTAAATTTCCTACCATCAAGATCTCCTACCATATCTGAATCTGTATAGTCTTCCAAGATTGGATCAGCTCCCCCGTATCACATACGTAACTTCGATGTACCTTTGAGGTATCTGAGAATCCATTTGATCACCTCCCAGTGTTTCTTTCCAAGGTTAGAGAGAAAACAGCTCACTACACCCACTGCGTGTGCAATATCTGGCATGGTACATACCATTGCATACATAAGGCTTCCAACAGATGAAGAATATGATATTGATAACATCTCTTACTATCTCTTTCTTGGATGGGGGCACGAACTCTTGCTCAGTTTGAAATGGTGCGCTAGCGGAACGCTGACTGGTTTGGCTTTCTATATATCGAACCTCCTAATTATTCGTTCCATATAACTCTCCTGTGAAAGCCATAATTTCTTGTTCTGTCTGTCACGAACAATCTCCATTCCCAAAATCTGTTGAGCTGGTCCTAAGTCTTTCATGTCAAAAGACTTGGAGAGTTCATTCTTCAGCTAGCTGATATTCGTTGCTTCTTGTCCAACAATCAACATGTTGTCCACATATAGTAGAAGAGCAACGAAATTTCCATCTGGAAACCTCTGGATGTATACACACTGATCTGATGCAGTTATTTTGTAGCCTTGACCCACCATGAATGAGTCAAACTTCTTGTATCACTGCCTCGGTGCTTGCTTAAGCCTGAACAAGCTCTTTTTCAGCTTGCAAACAAGGTTTTCTTTTCTTGAAACCTTGAATCCTTCTGGTTGCTCCATATACATTTCTTCATTCAGATCACCATGAAGAAATGTTATTTTGACATCCATCTGTTCAAGCTCCAAGTTCAAACTGGCTACCAATCCTAGGATAACTCGGATTGAAGCCATTTTTACCACTGGTGAAAAGATCTCATCAAAGTCAATTCCTTTTTTTTTCTGTAGGAATCATTTGACTACTAGCCGAGCTTTGTGTTTCACCACATTTCCACTGCCATCTTTCTTGAGCTTGAACACCCATTTGTTCTTCAGTGCCTTCATTCCATGTGGGAGCTTGACTATCTCATAAATGTTATTTTTCTGCAGAAATTCCATTTCATCATGTATTGCGTGCAACCATTTGTCTTTGTCTTTATAAGATACAGTTTCGTTGAAGGTTTCTGGCTCCCCCTCGTCAGTAAGCAGAATGTATTCTGATCCTGAGTATCTGGCTGATGGAATCCAACCTCGCTAAGATCTTCATACTGGAGGTTCACTGGTTTCTGGAGTTATGTCGTCATCCAGATCTGTGGATGATCCTGTAGCCTTCGATGGAGCTGGTTGCAGCTCCCCCTGCTCAACACCACCTTCTTCATCCTCTGATTCTGCTTCTGGCATGTCTTGCACCCCATCATCATCTGTGGCCACTTGTGTTGGTGTTGTGGTTGTGTCTGGATTTACATCGGCTTTGTTGGTACTGTAATTAGAATACATCTTGGGCTTTTCAATGTCTTCTATTTTCTGGTTTTCGAGAAACACACATCTCTGCTTCTGATGACATTCATTTCCTTCGGGTTCCATAGCCTGTATCCAAATTCCTCTTCTCCATAGCCTATGAAGATGCATGGAGTAGTCCTTGCATCGAGCTTCTGCCTGAGCTCTTTGGATACATGTGCAAAAGCTAAATAACCGAATGTTCTGAGGTGAGAATAAAAAGGATTCTTACCAGACCATACTTTCTCCGGAATCTCAAAGTTCAACGGTACAGATGGTGATCTGTTGATCAGGTAGCAAGCGACACAAACAGCTTCTCCACAGAATGGCTTTGGCAGCTTAGGGATGCTGATCATGCCTCTAACTTTCTCCATAATGATGCAGTTCATCCTTTCAGCGACACCATTGTATTGTGGGGTACATGGAGCAGTCCATTTGTGTCGAATACCGTGACTTCTGCAGTAGACATCGAACTCATTGGAAGTGAATTCGCCTTCATTGTATGTGCGAAGGCATTTCAGTTTCTTCTCTGTTTCACACCATGGCATGAAACAGTTTGAAATAGTCCAGGACCTGATCCTTTGATTTCAAAAAATACACCCATACCTTCTGAGAAGCATCGTCAATAAAAGTCAGAAAGTATATATTATCGCCTAGTGAATTCACCTCTAAGGGACCACAAACATCAGAGTACACCAGACTGAGTAACTCTAATCTCTTTCTAGAAGAGAAATTGAAAGACTCTATGTTGCTTACCGAAAAGACAGTGATTGCAAGGATCTAGGGCAGCATTTTTGGAGACAAATATTAGATCCTTCTTTGTCAAGGTAAACAACCCACTTTCACTCATGTGACCGAGTCTCTGGTGCCACAGATTCTGAGAAGCCTCTGGTTCAGCTACATTGAGGCTTTCTGCACAAATCTTCACATGAGTCTTGTATAGAGTTCCAAAAATATGTCCTAGAGCGATGACCATGACACATTTTATCATTCTCCAAGTTTCATTGCTGAAGTGGCTAGCATAACCCTGTTTATTAAGGGCTACCCCCGAAAGTAAATTGAGCTGAAGTTCTGGAACATGTCTTACCTCTTTCAGGGTTATTGTATACATTGCATTTGTCTGCAACTGTATTTCACCAATTCCCACTATCTGAGAGGAACTGGTATTCCCCATCTTCACTGCTCCAAAGTCTCATACTTTGTATGTTGTGAAGAAATCCATGTGAGGGGTGACTTGGTAGGATGCTGCAGTATCTACCACCCACTCGACATCCTGAGTTGCGGTGTGAAGGTATGCTTCTTCCTGGCTGAAGCATATAGCTACATCTCTTGTGGTAACTACTAGTGTCTCCGCATCATTCTTCTTTGGCTGGTTATTGCCTTGTCCCTGCTCTCGTTGCAGTTTCCAGCAATTCTTCTTTAGGTGGTCTTCTATGCCACAGTGGAAGCACTTGTATGTATGTTTTCTCCCATTCGTGGATTTTCCCATACTTTTGCTTTTGCCTCTCTATTTACCTTGTTTTTTCTTATGTTGTCTTCCTCGATGCTCCGAGACAAGGGCTTCTGTTTGATCTGAGCCTATGTCTTTTCTTCTGGCTTTTTCATTAAACATGGTGTCTTTTACCATAGACATGGTAAGTTTACCTCATGGAGCTGAGTTGCTGAGAGTAACCACCAATGTCTCATATCTATCGGGAAGAGAACTGAGTAGCAAGAGGGCTTGAACTTCGTCTGCCAGTTGCATGTCTACTGCAGAAAACTGGTTCACCAGGCTTTGGAACTCGTTGGTGTGTTCTGCAATAGAAGTTCCACTCCGTAGCTTCAGGTTCACCAAACGCCTCATGATTAAAGCTTTATTCCGAGCTGTTTTGGCCTAGAACATGTCTTCCAATTTCCTCCACATTTCGTAAGTATATGTATCCTGTGCTACGTGGTGGAAGACACTGTGACCGTTCCACTGTCTAATCTGACCCAGAGTTCTGTTATTGAGTTTATTAAAGTCCTACTCTTTAACAGATTATGGTCTCACTCTCTTCACCTCGATAACATCAAACAAATATTTACAATGTAAATAATCTATCATTCGAGGTCTCCAGAGGGAGTTATTAGTTGATGTCAGCTTGATCATTGCACCAAAATGTGAATCTTCCATTTTCATTTTAAGTTTTAAAGTTTAAAATGAAAATAGGTTAAAATCGGGGCTGAATTTCACAAATCGGAGGTCACCGTTGTGTCCGAAACGGTCGAAAATGGTGGATTAGACTATGGGTGTTCATAGGGTCGGATCGACCCGCGACCCGACCCGGGCTGACCCGACCCAACCCGGTCGAGTTTATAAATTTTAATTTTCAATTTCGGGCCTGACCCGACCCTACCCGAAATGTCGGGTCGGGTCACTGATTTTGGACAGAAAACTCGGGTCTGACCCGACCCGACCCGATGTAAATTATATTATAATTATAATATATATTTTTAATGATTTAATTTTAACAAGGAAGACTTGTGGTTGGAATGGCAAAGTTTTTCCTTGGTCTTGAAATAGAGCTAAGTTCGAATCCCACCATTTACAATTCTGAATTTTAATTTTTCCTTCTTTTCAACAAGGAAGACTTGTGGTTGGAATGGCAAAGTTTTTCCTTGGTCTTGAAATAGAGCTAAGTTCGAATCCCACCATTTACAATTCTGAATTTTAATTTTTCCTTCTTTTCAAAAAAGAAAATGTTGTTGCTTCTAGTAGGAAGCGAACCTGAGATTAAATAAATTAATCTCAGATTTTGCCATTTGAACTACATATGTATCTTGTAAATTTTGTATCAATAAAATATATATATATATATATTATGTTCACTGCAGATTATGCGACCCGACCCGATCCACTGTTTTTTTGACCCGACCCATTGCGACATGACCGCGCGGGTCACCTCCTTAAATTTTGGGTTTCGGGTCATAAAAAATTGAAAAATTCGACCCGACCCGTGAACACCCTTAGATTAGACACTTCGTCGGTCCAAATCCGACTCAGAGACTGATTTGTAAATTTCTAAAACTTTTGGGGCTAAATTGTAAATTTCAAAGACTTCAGGGGGCTAAGTGAAATTTACCAGGATTGATGATGTGGCTGCTGACGTGGCAAAAGTGGGACCGACTTGCTAACGTGGCTGACCCGTGGCGGTGACGTGTCGATGACGTGGCTGCTGACCGTGTGATGATGTGTCACTGACGTGAATGCCACGTAATCGTTTTCAACCTTCAGACGCGCGTGTGGCGCGTGACCGAGAGTAGGCTTCACTCTCCGGAGCGTGGCGGCGCGTGCGGGCTCCTCAGACCTCCGTTTGATCGCCGAAAAATACCACCAACTCGTCTCGGCGTGAACTAGATGATGGTATCCTCAAATTTGATTTTTGACAACTTTACCAGAACCCGAATTTTCCGAACCGAGCTCCGTTCTTCGATTTTACGGCCCCAAAGTAGAACCAAAGCTCATGATACCACTTGTTGTGATTCTCTGATCACTCTAGAGTTTATTTGAGGAAAAACCGAAACCTTCTATTACTTACAAGAATAAAATTTCAAGTATTACAACTTAAGAAAAATCTCACTCAACACTCTCTATTTTACACTTTGGGATGCCATAAGCTCAAGCACAAACTCTGAATTTATAGAATTCATCAAGCCCCAAAATTCAACAAAACTACAGTGAACCACCGAAAGATTTGTTGAATGTTTCTTCAAAATTTCAACTCCCTGGATTTATGGCAATCACCACCAAAAATTGTCTTGGCAATTTCTTCACAGGGATGTGGCTTGATCTTTTGGAAGGTTTGTTGGATTCATTTATGGGAAATCATTGCCATGCAGCTGGACTTTACTGTAATCACGTGATCTTCGGCCAACATAATCCTCAACTTCTTATATAAAAAATAACATGACCAAATTAACATATTTTAATACGTAATAAAAGTGTCAAGAAGAGTGAAGGTAGGTGTCTCTGTAAACTGTCTGATTTTGAAGCAACAACAATGGTGACTGTCGATGAAGTTCACAAGGCTCAACGTGCCGTATCTCCGTCCACGATCATGGCCATCGGAACAGAAACTCCTGGAGAAGGGCTTGAGTGGGGAGTGTATAAACATTTCGAGTAATGGGCTCAAGACCACTGGAGAAGGGCTTGAGTGCTTTTTCGGGTTTGGGCCTAAAAGCTGAAATCGTTCGATTCACTACTCTTGGCCTTTCTATTTTTTCATTGTTATTCAAAGGACACGTGTTTCGATTTATGAAAATAATAACAATAAAATTTCACATTTGGTACTCTTCTTAAGTGAGCATTTCATTTAAAGATAAAACCACAGGAAACATGAGCTAAAGACAAAATTTGAGTGGAGTGACGAAATCAATTAAGGTAACTCCAGTTATAAAATATAACTATGGTCCATGGTTAATTAACTCCACGTGGGCTTCAAAAACCCCCCCAACTACACACGTGTTTGAGATAAGATGATGAATGACTGTATGGTTTCTAGTAAATATAAAATCTTAAAAGTTATTTTCTAAATTTTTTAAGGTAGTTCATTATATTTTAAGTAGAGTTTTTGATAATTAAAAAAAATATATTTTACCTTAACTAGTAAAAACTCTAAATTTGGACTTTTAAGAGAGGAGCTTGAATCGTTTTTTTTTTAAGATAAAAATTAAATTGTCTATAATACTCTTATTTGATTTAATAATATTATTTCATTTATTTCATAATACAACTTATAAAAATTTGTCTAATAAAAAAATTTCACAACCAAAATAGTTAAAAATATTTTATTAAAAATTATACCCGTAAAAGTTATACTTTAAAATAACTGTTTTTGAAAATGAAAGAGGTGGGCTGACACGTGGGAGCCCATGATGGAGTAGGAGGTGCTAGGGGGTCATTGGAACACTATTCCACTCGACTTATGCAGGCCCATTGACCCACGTGATATTCATGTGTCATATATTATTATTCTTCTTCTAAGTTATAATAATCCCTACTAAAAAGACAAGAGCGCGCAAAAAGTTACAAAATTTAAAAATAGACTTACATATTTTCCATGTGACTATAATTACGAAGGTTCTATTTTATATCTTCAATAAATATATATGAGGTTGCTTCTGATGACATGTATGTAGAGGGTAACGGATAACTACTAAATTCAAATATGTACAAATCATTTGAGTTTTCCTATGTATGTATTCCAGATAAATAAAAATAAGCTTTTATGCTTAATAAACTCTTCTATGTGTTTTTCTATACGTCTAAAGTGTTAAAGTACATGTCCTAAACCCTGTTATAAATATTATAATTTAAGGCGTAATATTTTGTAAAATAATTTATTTTTTATTAATAAAAGATATTTGATTTCTACAAATTGTTACATTCATACTTTATGTGTATGTTCCGAGACATTATGTCAAATGAATATCGTTAATCCAAAAGATATTTGTGATTATGAGAGTTAACGATGTTTATACGAATAGATTTCAAATTAAGTTCTTGCTAAAATATGATTATTATAAAAGACAATAATATATCACTCGACTAATATTGTTGTGTGTCGCCTAAATTGACATTTGATATTAATAAAATAGATGATGAGTCTCATATCATAAGGACACAAACAATAGATGTTTTCAATAGTAAAATGAAATATCGAATTCGACTATAGAAGCGTAAAATCACATGGTACTATTATCTAACGTTAATGATTTTCGCAATAATATATTAGTGTTGTTATATCATCTGACATGAGATCACATGTTGACTTGTACGATAATACTCATGATTAACTAGTATATCATCACTTGCTTAGCCACGTCCTATGAATAAATGCTAGATGGTCTTGAGCTAATAATGTACGAAGTCATATGTGCTTCAAGAAGAGATCCGATAGCATTGATAATAAAATCTAAAGATGTTTCGAGGAAACTCAAAGATATGGATACAAACTTTTGGCCAAAGCAGTCAATATCTTAGAGATATCAAATTCACAAGAGCGAGTTTTGAAATATATGAAGTTGTAAGGATTTGACCCAACTGTGAACACAAACTCGATAAAGATTATAAATATCAGAAAAGAATGAGATGGCATGCTCGAAAGCAAATTCTAACAGGTTCATATATTTTCCCACTTAATCCATCGACTAGAGGGCATGACATGCTACGAGACGTTTACCCATGGTCTGTGTGATATCATATATATGAAATATTAAAAAGTTAATATCATCACATTGCTATTTGATAATGAACCTATGACAGTCGTACAAATATAGTTATCGTATATATTACAAATTTAAGGATGTTTATTAAAAGTTAATAAATGATTATTTTGGCAATTAATATGAAAATCATATTTTCAATTAAAATAAGATTTCCTAATAAGATTAGGACATTTAGAATATTTCAGAAATATTAATTTGATTAATAATTTTGAAATATAAACTAAATAAAATTTTAAATTTAATTACTTAAATAAATAGTTGATATTTATATTAAATAAGTTGAATTTAATTAAATGTAATTATGATTAATTGTTAATTAAACTTAAGTAAGTTAAAATTGATTAATTAATTAATAGTTAATTAATTATTGGGCTAAAATAATATTTAATCTATTAGGTCTTAATTTAGTGGGTTAGCACCATAATTAGTTAAGTCATAATTCAGATTAAATAAGAAAGTATTATTTAGTTAAGTTTATTAGTTCAATTTGGGAAAAAATCTTAAAGAGACCAAATTGGATTTGGAGAGATTTGGAATTATTATTGTTGTATTATGATACAAATAAGGTAAACCCTATACTATATATATGTATGATTTTCGGCCAATGGGAGCAATTCTCTCATTTGACTGAAATGTGACTTTGTCTCTTGTTTTGTTCCAAATTTGTTTTAAGTTTATTTCTTGTTTCTTTAATATGTAATCTAGACTTCAACCATCTAAGAAATAAAATAGTTTTCTTTATTCTCAAAGTGTGAGCAATTTGTTTATAGAAGGGATTTAGTGTGTCAACTTGATGTGCAACGCTTAATGCACTACTACGAGTAGGGATGGCAACGGGCCGGGTTCAGGCCGGACTTATCAATTTTGGCCCGGGCCCGGGAAAAGCCCGACCCGGGCTGTCACTGGCCCAATTTTTTAATTA
>SKCR01035661.1:0-64675 GCA_019454045.1 Zanthoxylum bungeanum | reverse complement strand
TAAGAAAAGTTTTGACATTATTTTTATGGAGAATGAAAAAATTGTCAAAATATATTGATTTTTTTTTTCTCATAAATTTTATTAGCATTCTCATAAATTAATATACAATTTCAGCTTTTCTTAAAAGAAGATCATCAGGGATTCTCTAGTTGACTAATTGGAATTAAGATATGACGTGTTAGGTGTGGAATAGTAACCCGTCATCATCTTTGGATAATCTTTTAATTTATCTCTTTGGTGGCACTGGGTTTTTACACAATAGGCATGCTTGATTAGAATCCTGATGTGACGGTTTGAAAAATCAACGACTGTTTGCTTCTGATTCAGTTTGATAGGTTTTAAATTTAATAGAGTAATGATGCATCTATAAATCAGTATAAAAAATTAAGATATGATCAAAAAAGTCAAATAATATTTAATTAAAAATAAATATGTTGATAGTATTTTCAAGCACTATGATATTTAAAACAGCATGACAAGGGTAGAAGAGTAATTCCCTTCTTGGGTGAGATCAGTAACACCGACCCGACCCATAAAAAGCCAACAGTAAGGGCCCAAGCGTTTTACAATAAAAGACCGACCACAACATGAAGATACCGAGCACTTGATGATTGGCAACCGAGCACACAATCCAAAATGACCAGGCACTTATCAGGTCGACAGAAGCACTCCCGGTACAAAAGACTATCATGACCGATCACATGAGACCAGAGATGGGAGCATGGCAGGATATGATCCAGAAGATAAGTTACCCTACTTTCATGGGAAAACTGAGAAGTCAGAGTCAGAGTCCTATTAGGATAAAGGAAATAAAAGATAGATTTGATAAAGGTTTCCTTGAGGGGCAGGAGATTGTTTCAACTAGGAAACCTCATACTAAGAGGAATCTGATTCCTTCACTATTATAAATAGAAGTGGTAGAGTATGTGTAAAGGAGGATCAGAATAAAACTTGTAAAAAAGAGAGAAGAGTTACCAATTTCAGCAATAAAAACATAATCCTGTTTGTGCCCGTGGACGTAGGTCGGACAAACATCCGCCGAACCACGTTAAATCTCTTTGTCGATTGACGCATTATCTACCTTCCGCTAAGTTTGCTTTTGGTTTCCCCCATAACCAAACAAATTCACTATTGAATGAGGATTACCTCGGGAGTGATATTCCCATATTGCCCTGAGACCAAAATCCACCGTCAACAGTTGGCGCCGTCTGTGGGGAACTTTCAAAAAGCAACTCGCGTAGTAAGACAATGGCAGAGGGTGGAAATCATCAATCTTCAGAGAGTCCGGCAGCAGACTGGATAAAAAGATGGAAGAAAGCATGAAATCCATGATAGATCGGCTGGAGATGATGGAAGGAACGAACAACGAGAAACCCGAAGGCGGAACCAGTCGAAAAAGAGGTGAGAAAGCAGAAGGGAAAAGGGTGGTAGATACCAGCGAGGATGATGGGCCCAGGAGGAGGGGCCCCTACGGGATAAAATCCGTGGTTGTAGAAAAAGATTCACAAACAGAGGACACATGGGAAGAAGAGGAAAGAGGACGAAGAGGACAATCACCTGATCCCTCCTATGATAGCCTCCACGACTCCCGAAGAGAAGGCAGGGAATATAGCGAGGATGTGCGAGAAATTTCAAACCATGAGGAACGCCGCACCCGGGGCATAGGACGCACAGAGAGGCACAGAAGACGACATAGCGGCACGACCAGTGAGATAAAGTCTTGGTTAAAAAAGGAGATGACCAAGTGGGGGGTAGGCCTCAAGGCGGACGCAATTGATACCCGGGACGGTGAGGAGGAATCTCCCCTCGCGGAAAAAATAAGGTCGGCGAAATTCCCAAAACGATTCAACATGCCGACCATGGCACCCTACAAAGGCCACTCTGACCCGAAATCGCACATCGAAAGCTTTGTCTTGTTGATGGAAGTCCAGGGAGTAGTAGGAGATGCCATCTGCAAAGTGTTCCCCCTAACTTTAGGTGGACCCGCTATCCTATGGTACAGAAGTCTGGCTCCGGGGAGCATCGGAGGCTTCACACAACTTAAGAAGTCGTTCATTCGACACTTTAAAGGGGCCTGCGTTCCCAAAAAGACGATTGGAGAATTAAGACTTATGAAGCAAGGAGATGACGAGCCCCTGAAAAATTTTATTGAAAGATACCACAACATGGTACTGGAAGTCGGAGGATATGAGTCCCTAGAAGCCCTAGAAAGCTTAAAGGGAGCCCTAAAGGTCGGGAGGCTATGGACTCATCTGAGAATCCAGGACACGCCGGATTATGCCACCGCCCTAGAGGTAGCCCGGAAGTTCGTCTTGGTAGAAAGCGAAGAAAAAATCTCCCGAAGGGGGACGGCCATTCGGGAAAGAACAGCAAGAACAGAGGCCCCCCGACGACCGGACAGGGAATTCAAAAGATTCAATCCGAAACCCAAAGAATTCAAACCGATACCTCGAAGAGATCAGGAAAGAGGGGTCGCGACCCAGGTGAATCATGTAGTCCGAGAAGAAACATATGTTCCCCTGAGCAAGCCACCAGGGCAAATCATCATGGAGATACAGGAAAAATGCCTCTTGATAGAACCCGACCTCAGGAGGTTCCCCCCAGATAAAAGGAACCAGAAATCTTACTGCATACATCATAACCTGAGGGGGCACACAACGGACGAATGCAAAGATCTGCGGGAACAGATGGAGGACCTAGCCCGAAATGGATATCTAAATAGTTATATCGACCATGAAACCATGGCGGCCAGACAGAGGGCACGAAACCGACAGGTGAACATCATCGCTGGGGGAAGTACACTGGCCGGGGACTCTAACCGGTCAAGAAAAAACTATAGCCGAGCTCAAGGGGCAGAGGTGCTAGGAACAGAAAGACCCCCGACACTACAAGGGGGTCGGTCGGTGCCCATAATGTTCACCGACGAGGATGCACGAGGGGTGAGTTTTCCCCATGATGATGCGCTGATAATCAAAGCTACAATCGGCGGCACTAAGGTAGATAGAATCCTGGTAGACCCCGGAAGCGCGGTAGACATAATATCCAAAGAAGCCTTAGAGAGCCTGGGAGTAGAATACGTAACCCTAACTAATGACGGCACCCCCTATACGGTTTTGGAGGCTCAACGGTCATCCCGCTGGGAAGAATACAACTGGCAACGACCATCGGAACTCACCCCAGAACCCGGACAGTCATGGTAAACTTCACCGTGGTGGACTGCCTGAGCAGTTACCAAGTCATTTTCGGCCGGCCTTTTATGATGAAAACAAAGGCGGCGATGTCCTGTTACTACTTAAAACTGAAATTTCCTACCCGAGAAGGGATCGAAATCATATGCGGAAGTCAGAAAATAGCCCGTAGTTGTTTCGCCACTCTCTCACGAGAAACCCTCTGCATCGAAGGAAGCACCAGGAAGAGGCAAAGAGAGGAAGACGAGGAAAATCCAAGGAAGGACCCAGGTCCTCGCCCGGATAAAGTTGCCCGGCTAGAAGCAGCCGAAGAATTAGAAGAAGTCAACCTGTTCGGACCGAATAAAAGCATAAAGATAGGGGGAACTTGGACGAAATCCTAAAAAAGGACCTGCTGGAATGCCTACGGGAGTACCCCGACATCTTCGCATGGGGACACAATGACATGCCCGGGATTGATCCAAAATTTATCAGTCACCGCTTGGCAGTAAACCCGGCACACAAACCGGTTAAACAGAAAAGAAGAATCTTTAACCAAGAACGATGCAGAGCAGTGGCGTCCGAAGTGGAAAAACTGTTAAAAGCAGGCTTCATCAGAGAAGTCAAGTACCCAGAATGGGTCATTCTGGGTTTCGAACGTGGTATTGGTAAAAAAAGCAAACGGGAAGTGGAGGATGTGCGTGGACTTCACCGACCTCAACAAGGCATGCTCGAAGGACAGCTTCCCACTGCCAAACGTAGATCAGCTGGTAGATACAACAGCCTGCAAGGGACTGCTGAGCTTTATGGACGCCTTCTCAGGATACAACCAGGTCAAGATGCACCCTGCTGACGAGGAGAAAACAACTTTTGTCACCGATCAGGGGCTTTACTGTTATAAAGTAATGCCCTTCGGATTAAAAAACGCAGGAGCCACCTTTCAGAGACTGGTCAACAAGATTTTCAAACCACTCATCGGCACAACAATGCTGGTGTATGTTGACGACATGATAACAATGTCTGAGGCGCCAGGGTGCCACGTGGCCGACCTGAAGAAAACCTTTGAGTTATTGAGGAAATACCATTTAAAACTCAACCCAGAAAAATGCGCCTTCGGGGTGGCCTCCGGGAAGTTCTTAGGATACATGGTGAGCTCCAGGGGCATAGAAGCAAATCCGCAAAAGATACAAGCCGTACTGGACTTGAAATCGCCCAGGACAGTGAAAGAAGTTCAAAGTCTAACCGGCAGGCTAGCCGCACTTAACCGATTCATCTCCCGAGCAACCGACAAGTGCCACCCTTTCTTCAAAGCCATCAAGAAAGCCCAAAAGGGGATCGACTGGACTCCGGAGTGCGAAGAGGCCTTCCAACAACTGAAACAATATCTAGCACAGCCCCCGCTCCTAGCAAAACCCCTCCCAGGAGAGACATTATACTTGTACTTGGCTGTTTCAAAACACGCAGTAAGTTCGGTGCTGGTGCAAGAGGCCGACCGAATCCAAAGACCAGTATACTATGTCAGCAAAGCCCTGTTAGACACAGAAACCCGGTATCCCGTACATGAACTAGTCGCCCTATCTTTGATCACCGCAGCTCGGAAATTACGACCTTACTTCCAAGCCCACCCTATCAAAGTTTACACCGACCACCCCTTACGACAGATCTTACAAAAACCAGAGGCCTCGGGAAGATTGATGAAGTGGTCGGTAGAGTTAAGCGAGCACGACATCTCCTACCTCCCGAGGGTAGCAATAAAAGGACAGGCTTTGGCAGATTTTGTTGCAGAATTCACCGAACCCCAGATCTTGACGGTAGGGGAAGACAAGTGGGAGATGTCAGTAGATGGGTCTGTCAGCTCACAGGGCGGTGGAGCCGGGATCGTGTTAAAAAGTGACAGGGGGGAAGAAGTATTGTTTGCCTTAAGGTTCGCCTTCGAAACTACGAACAATGAGGCAGAGTACGAAGCAATCTTGGCCGGATTAAGACTATGCACAGTAGTGGGAGTCAACAACGTGGTAGTAAGGAGTGACTCTCAGCTAGCCACTCAACAACTAAAGGGAGAATTTCAGGCCAGGGAGCCGACCATGATAGCTTACTTAGCCGAAGTAAAAAAAATGGTGGAGAAAGTAGGGAACGTACGCTTCGAACAAATCGGACGAGAAGACAACTGTGAAGCAGACTCCCTGGCCCGGCTCGCATCCTCAATGAAGACCGAGGATCCCAGAACAATCCCCCTAATCTGCCTCCGAGAAAAGAGCATAGGAAAACTCGAAGTAGGAACCCTGGATAAAGAAGATGAAACCTCATGGCTACAACCGATCAGAAAATATTTGGAAACAGGGGAGACACCCGAGGACAGAAAGGAAGCCAGAAAACTAAAATTCAAAAGCACCAAGTTTTCCTTAATCGAATGGGTACTTTACCGAAGAGGCTACACCGTACCCCTCCTGAGATGCTTGGCGAAAGAGGAAGCAGATTATGTGCTCAGGGAAATCCACGCAGGCATCTGCGGAAGTCACACCGGAGGAAGATCAATCGCCTTTAAAGCCTTAAGACAAGGATTTTACTGGCCGACCATGCATCAGGACGGTGTGAGGGTAGCTCAAAAATGTGAAGGTTGTCAGAAAAATGCCAACATCCACCAACCAACCGGCAGAACAATTAACCACCATGTCCAGCCCCTGGCCGTTCGCACAGTGGGGGCTAGATATCATAGGGCCAATGCCAAAAGGGCGAGGGCAGGCGAAATATGCAATCGTGGCCATAGATTATTTCACAAAATGGGCAGAAGCCGAGCCGCTATCCACCATCACGGAGAAAAAGGCCACAGAATTTGTAAAGAAGAACATAATCTGCAGGTTCGGAATCCCCCGTGCGATCATCACCGACAACGGGAAACAATTCGATAGCAAAGGATTCAGGAAGCTCTGCGAAGACCTCCAGATCACTTTAAAATTCGCCTCGCCAGCCCATCCCAAGTCAAACGGACAGGTTGAGGCAACAAACAAAACCATCAAGGCAAACCTTAAAGCTCGGCTCGGATCATGCAAAGGCTTATGGGTCGAAGAATTACCAGAAGTGCTATGGGCACATCGGACGACCTACAAAGATTCCACAGGGGAAACACCATTTTCCCTATCATACGGATGCGAGGCCGTCATTCCAGCAGAAATCGGGGTAGCAACTCACAGGGTCCGCCACTTTGGGAATGAGCAGAACGAAGAACTTATCAAAAACCACCTCGACCTGATCGAGGAAAGGAGAGAGAAATCAGCTATGAAAACAGCAGTCTACCAACAAAGAATGGCCCGCTTCTACAACAGAAGAGTTCGGACCCGCTCCTTCCTCCCAGGCGACTTAGTATTGAGAAGGGTCACCTTAAACACCCGGCGATCAGAGGAGGGCTCGCTAGGTGCCAAATGGGAAGGGCCATACAAAATCACAGAGGTGGTAAGACCGGGGGCTTACTTCTTGGAACAGCTGGACGACATAAGATTAAAAAAGCCATGGAACGCCGAGATGTTGAGAAAATACTTTCAGTAAACTCTCACTTCCTCCTCTTCTTTGGCAGCAACCCAATAAGGGACAGAAGTTCAAATACAAAGCCTCTCTCAAAATGACCCACAGAGAGTTGTAAGAAGGGCAGTATGTCCCCGAACATGAATAAAAACTTTCTTTTTTCACTCGCTCTTCTGAAAAAATAATTTTGCAAAACCATATTCAAAAACCCCGGGGACATACTCAATACAACGGTCCAAAGCCAAAAGCACAAAACCCGCAACTACCCGACCACGGCTACCACCATAAAAGAGCGCAAAGTCACACCAGAATCGTTCGACTCCATACAAGCATTAAACAGCAAGGACGAAGGTAAATCAGAGTATAGATCCGTGAGAAGCATAGCACGGGGAGGGATGATACCCCTGTGGCGATTGCTTACTCCAGTATTACCGAACATAAGGAGGAATATGCCCTTAATGTTTCAAACAGCTCGGGGCTGGATCTTATTCCACCGAGGCCGTCCGGCTCGGGGTCGGGTTACGTCCCACCGAGTCATGCTCGTTGGTCTGGGGACGGGACATTCCCCCAGAACCAAGTATCTCTCTTGGCTCGGGGTCCTCAGGGACATACTCAATCCATAGGATCCGTGAGAAGCATAGCACAGGAGGGAGTGATGCTTACTCCCTGGCGATGTGCGTACCCAGTACGAACAGGCCGAAATAAGCAGCCGTACTAATGCTAACACTCTTTTGATCCCCACTTACCCGATGTAATGGATCCGTGGGAAAGCATAGCACGGGGGATGATGATGCCCCCGTGACGATTGCTAGCTCCAGTGATACCGGACCTAAGGAGGAATATACCCTTAGTATCCCGGACACTCTTTGATCCATTCATCATTTGGATCCAAGAGAGGCGCAGCACGGGGATGCGTTGTGCCCCTGTAGCGTGTGCCTGCTCCAGCGTGGTAAGGAGGAGCCCTCGAACAATACACAGGCTCCACAGTGACCCGACGTATAGAGGATGTGCCCTTACCATTCAAACGCTCTACTGATCCAAATCCTGGTTCGCCGGGACACTGAATTGAAAGATTCAGAATTGTGTTTTGGAAACCTCGGACAGGACGCTGTTTTAAGGAATCCGTGCTGTTGTTTATGCTTGTGAAAAGTTTTTGCTTTGGGACAAGTGCTAAGTCACCCCCACCTTTTGATTTTATTTTCGAGAATTTTGTTTTTATTTTTTCGTCGGTCTGACAAAGGGACGCCCAAGTCAGATTCGACAGGGTTTCAAAGATGGATACACTTCCCATCTGAATAAATCCAAAGGATTAACCAGTGCTCGGGGCTGGATTTGTTCCGCCGAGGCCACTTGGTTAATCGGCTCGGGACTGGATTCGTTCCGCCAATGACACTTGATTATTCGGCTCGGGGTCGGGTTACGTCCCACCGAGTCTACCTCTTTGGACTGGGGACGTAACATTCCCCCAGGTCCGAATGCCTTTTTTTTGTAGCTCGGGGTCGGGTTACGTCCCACCGAGTCAGCACTTTTGGACTGGGGAGGCGTCATTCCCCCAGGTCCAAATATCTCTCTCAGCTCGGGGTCGGGATAAATCCCACCGAGTCTATCAGCCCAAACTGGGGACGTAACATTCCCCCCGGAGCCAAGTGTTTCTTACTACTCGGGATCGGATTACGTCCCTCCAGCTCATATTATCCTCATGAAGAGGTCTCAAATGTTCAAAGGGAAACATAAAGAATGAAATAAAACAAAAAAAAAAGAGGAAGAAAGCAAACACATAAGTATATATTCAAATAAAAGTACAAAATGTTATTACAAAAAAAAGGATAAGTATACACAGGGCCCCGTCCGGGTTACCCCTTCTCAATCAACCCGAACAAGGGCGAGACATTCTTCCTCGGCTGGCTCAGACGTCAGTTGGGTCGGCTCGGCCTCGGAAGGGGGAACAGCAGCTTCAACCACGTCAACCTGGGAAACCCCTACTTCAGGGACAGGAGCAGGAACCTCAGGGCGGATTTCTTGGGGAACATGAGGGACCGGAGCAACCGAAATACGAAATTGGGTCGGGATCCATCGCCTCCTCAAGAAGGGGGGAGCCACTTCTGAAACTCCTCCTCGGACATCTCCCATTTGCAAAAATGGATAGCTGCATGGATTGGCCCCATATCCAGGTCGGGCAGAACCACCGGTATAATTTCAGCACAATCACCAACCCCCTCAAGACGAATTGCATCCCTCTCGGCCTCCAACTCAGCTTCCCTCCTCGTAAGCTCATCACGGACCCGAGCCAATTCCTCATCCTTGGCCCGCAGCTTGTACTCCACACTGCCTATTTCCACCTTGAGGATCCCGATCTCAGTCCGGGCGTCCGCCAGACTTGCTTTAGCTTCATCGGCATTCTTCCGCTCTAGAGTGGCGGCGACTTTAAGAGCTTTATTTGTCTTAAGAGACTCAACCGCAGCCAGCTCGTAATCCCTATTCTTTTCCTCCGCACTCGCGAGTTTAGCCTCCACTTCAGAAAGACGATTCTGAAGCCTCTGGGCCTGGCCGCCTTCGGACAAAAGGCTTATAAACATGTCCTTGTTTTTTGCCGCCAAATAATTTGCCTGCCGAAGAAAGAAGTTAGGAAAATAAAACAAAGTATGAAAGACACCACGGTTATAGAAGAGAAGTAATAGAAGTAACCTGGGCCAGCTGGGAGCACAACTTTGCAACCACCTCCTCGGGCGAAAGGTCCTCAAACCTCGGAATCTTCTCAGGAGGAACGGCCTCGGCTAGCTCATTGAAAGCCGGCACCAAATGGGAAGTAGCCTCCCTAATATCCTTCCCAAGGTCATCAACTCCAAGAATCACAGAGCCTTTCAATTTCTTGGAAGGACCCCCCTGCCGGACCGGAACTCCTCTGCTCGGAGCCTCCTCCTCCTCCAATTCCCGGCGTACCTGAGTATCCACAGCTCCAAATAGACGCTTCCTTCTCCTAGAAGGTCTTGGAGGACTAGCAGGACGGGTGACACCCAGTAGAGGCACCCCGGATGATGAAGATAAATCTTGAGAGCTCGGCCGCTCCGCCCCCGCGGTCACCTTTCTAGACTCAGAAGATTCAGGCCGTTTTCGAGAGGTACCGGCCCCGCCGGGGCTAGTTTTTTTTGAAGCACCGGTCAACTTAGCAAGATATTGTGGCTTCTTCGACATACCTGCAAGAGCAAAGACAAGAGAAGGGTTCAGGACCCGAGCATAAAAAAAATGGGGGGATAGACAACACCAAACATGCCAAATAAACATGGGAGTTGGCTAGAAGGCCAACAGACATCTACCTATCCGACCCGAGACCTCCGGAGGAACGGTCCGAATAAGGCCCGACGAAACGAAAGCTGCCTCATTAACTAACTCCCTCCAAGGACCGGCGTATCGCCGAGCCCAGAATACCCGCCTCCGGACTTGACGGGAAACCTTGGGAGCATCCCTCCAACAGGCTGGGAGAAATAAAAAAGGTCAGGACCTTAAGCATGAAGAAGGAACACATAAAAATAATAAGGAACCCCTAAACTCCCGATCTGAAGATATCAGGGATTGAAACATCCTCTTCAAACGATCTCAGAACCCGACCCCAATCCCCAGTAGCCCAGAACCAAAAATCTTTGAAATTCTTATTGGAGTCAGGGAGTTTCTGGACAACATTGGACGAACTATCATAAGCAGAGAGGTAATACCAACCGCCGTGTGAGTCCTTGGGTTGGACTTCAAACGATATAACCTCTTCACCTCTTCCAAAGAAGGTTCACCCAAACCCGCCCGGTGCCAGGCCACATGTATGCCGGCCAAAATCCTCCAACTATTTAAACTCAGTTGACAGGGGGCAATCTCCATCTCGGCCAACATCCAAGCGAAGTAACGTTGCATCGGCAGCCGCAGTCCACACTCAAAGAAAGCAGGAAGAAGTGCCACCGAGCCTTCGTCAGGTTGACTAGCACGATCCATCGGGCCGGGAACTTCGAGGGCAATATCTATTGGAATATCGTATCGTTGCCGCAGCAGCGCTAGATCGTCCTCAGTTATCTTGGAAGGCCGATTCATATCCAGAGCCGAGCTATCAAGTTCACCGGGCTCTGGATCCCTCCGAGGGACCCTCTGGTGATAAGTATCTTGCTCAACTTCGGAAGGGGTAGGGGTAGTGTCAAGGTCTTCCACACTGGGTGCCCCCGAGCCCGAGGAAAGCTCTTCAGCAGGGGGAGTTGAGGGTCTAGCAGGGTTAAGAGAGGAAGATCTGTTGTCAGACATTCCTGACATTCGAAGAAATGGAAAGGAATGGGAAGTCAGTCTATAGCTAAAACCCTAAAATTGCTCAGGGATTCCGAGAAAGCTAAACAGGAGGGCCCTAAAAGGCCCTAACAAAATCCGACAAGCCATAAGTCACTACCTAGCAACAGCAAAAACTAACAAAGGATTCACAGCACACAAAAAGAGAAGAGGTCGTTCAGAGAACTTACTTGTTTCTTTCAGAAAAATTGAAGATTGCGCAGCACGGTTTGCTCGTCCCCAAAATTTGCAGGTCACAGTGGAGAAAAGAAAAGAAAAACTCACGGCTGGAAGAAACTCTGGGAGTACCGAGTCAAGTGAGTCACGGTTGAAACGTTCACAAGAGAAATTTGCCAAAAGACTACACAGTAAAAGCCTCGTCCTCTTATAGTCATGAGTGGGACGCTCATGGCCGTTGATCGAGAAAAGAAACCCGGATGGACGCCAAATGTCAACTGCAAAAGAGGTCTGCCAAAATCAAACGAACGGTTGAGATCAGCACACCGTAAAAACGCCTCTACACGGTCGATTCACTTCCTTTTTGGCGGGAATCCGGCAGATGATTGACAAGTGTCGAACTTAGGAAAAACCCTAAGGGTGATTTGATGGGCATTTAAACAGACGTGACTGTTACGCGTCTCAAGAAGAGGTACTCGAAAAGAGGCGACGAAAAATTCGAATCAACTCCGGATCGACCACCAGCAGAGTAACCAGCACACCATCTTTGTATAGTTCCCGGAACCAACTCGCATACTCGTTGGAACCGAGAACTAGGGGACAGATGTTGATGGTGTTTTCAGGCACTATGATATTTAAAACAGCATGACAAGGTAGAAGAGTAATTCCCTTCTTGGGTGAGATCACTAACACCGACCCGACCCATAAAAAGCCAGCAGTAAGGGCCCAAGCGTTTTACAATAAAAGACCGACCACAACATGAAGATACCGAGCACTTGATGATCGGCAACCGAGCACACGATCCAAAATGACCGGGCACTTATCAGGTCGACAGAAGCACTCCCGGTACAAAAGACTATCATGACCGACCACATGAAGACCGGGAGCATGGCAAGATATGATCCAGAAGATAAGTTACCCTACTTTCATGGGAAAACTGAGAAGTCAGAGTCCTAGTAGGATAAAGGAAATAAAAGATAGATTTGATAAAGGTTTCCTTGAGGGAGCAGGAGATTGTTTCAACTAGGAAACCTCATACTAAGAGGAATCTGATTCCTTCACTATTATAAATAGAAGGGTAGAGTATGTGTAAAGGAGGATCAGAATAAAACTTGTAAAAAAGAGAGAAGAGTTATGAATTTCAGCAATAAAAACATAGTCCTGTTTGTGCCCGTGGACGTAGGTCGGACAAACATCCGCCGAACCACGTTAAATCTCTTTGTCGATTGACGCATTATCTACATTCCGCTAAGTTTGCTTTTGGTTTCCCCCATAACCAAACAAATTCACTATTGAAGGAGGATTACCTCGGGAGTGATATTCCCATTTTGTCCTGAGACCAAAATCCGCAGTCAACAAAATAATTTTTATTTTTTTTGTGATTTGGTGTTTATTTATGTAAATGTATCATTTTTTTAATTTAATAAGGGAGGTATAGAGGAATTAAATAAATTTTAAAAGTGGCGGACAATGTGGGCGGTAATTCCAATATTGGATTCTGTTGTTGGAATGAATTTTCAATTTCGAAGGAAATCATCTACAATTAAGACACGAGGAATCCTAGCAATCCCACCGTCTGATTCATCAGATAATCATCAAAATCGTTTTCTCTGTGTGTTGCGAGATACTTTTGGGTTGTTGAGGAATCATCAACGGCCGTGATTTGTTCTGTATTTTCCCCTTTACAACATGATGCAGGGTACAAAAGCTTTGACTCGTCTAATATGAGGAAATCAACGACTGTGATCGCATCACGCGAGGTCTCCGAAACCGAACGCAACCAGACGAGAACGAGCTGGCCGCATGAACAAATAAGCACACAATAAATCTACAACGCACCAAATAGAGGGCTACTTCTTTCCCTCTCTGACATATTCCCCTCTTATTTCCCTTCTCAAATTACAAAAAAAAATTTCTCTTTACAAATTAAAACTTTTATATAGGCGTATTCATAGGGTCAGGTCAACCCGCAATCCGATCCGACCTGACGTGACCCGACCCGACCCGCGCGGGTCCAAAAAAAATTACAAATTTTCGACCCGACTCGAAATTTTCGTGTTGGACAACGGGTTTGATACTAAAACCCGACCCTATAGTATTTATATTATTTTTCTAAAATTTTTATTATTTTTATTATTATTTTGAAAGTTTTTACTTTTATTTCATTTGTTTATTATTTTTGTTGTATTAAAATTTTATATTTATGATAATTTTTAAAACATAAAATAACAAATATTTGTATTTCAAAATAATTAATTCATTAAAAAAAAAATTTATGCTGACCCGACCCGAACACGATCAGGTTCCACCTTCGCGTGACCCGACTCGCGACCAAACTTCTCATGACCCGACTCGATCGGGTCTCACAAAATTTCAAAAAACCCGACCCGACCCGTGAATACCCCTATTTATTTCATATAATTTTTTTATAATTTTTATAAGTTATATTTTTTTTACTCTTTATATATCTTTTTTTTTATTTGTTTAATAAATATTACAAATTCTTATTTATTGTTATTTTTTGTGTTCTTTATTATTCATTTAATTTTTTTGATTCTTTATTAATTATTTATCAATTTTTTCTTCTACTTATTATAGTTTTAGATATTTATTTAATTATATCTTTTATTTGTGTTTATTTATTTTATTTTATTTTAATCTTACTATTTTCTTTAATATTACTTATGTATAATAGAATATATGTAGCAATAATTTTCCAAAATATATAAAAACATAAATTCTAAAAAAGAAAAGAATTTAAAAGTAAATAAAAGGAATAGACAATGAGATATTATGAGGAAGAAAATTGAAGAGATATGATAAATGAGGTAATAAATAGTGTTAGATAAATAATTTTTTTTATTATATATAATAGTGTTAAATAAATTAAAAAAAATTAAATGAATAAATAAATGAACACAAAATAAATAATATAATAAATAAGAAATTTGTAATATTTATTAAACATATTAAAATAATAGATATATAAAAAGTAAAAAAAAATATTTAAACTTAACAAAAAAAACAAATTAATTTATAAAATATAAATATTTAATTAATAAAAATAAAATATAATATCTATAGATTAATACATATATAATTAATTTTGGAAAAAAGAATAAAAATATAATTTGAAAAAGAGATAAGGGAGGGGGATTAGAAGTAATTTTCCACCAATATAATCTGTCTGTACGGAGGGAAGGTGGGAGAATCACGTTACTGAACAGTAAAATATCTGTAACCGTGGTTGTTGTCACAGTGAGCTGGCAGTTGACAAGTAAATCCAGTAACCGACAATATTATTTAGATTATCACGCGTGGTATGGCTCTCCTTTTCCTCTCAAGAATAGATCCCCGTGATTTTGACTTCTCTTTCTTTACTTAGAATGATGGGAGCTTCGAGATTATCCATTAGGTGTTTTTGTGTGTTGTCCTCAGATGGTAATTCCATGCTATAACACGTGACCTAAAATTTGGCTCTTCAGTAAGGAAACTTACAAAGGGAAAGATTATTGATGTTTTCAGGTCCTATGATATTTAAGCAATACGGCAGAGGTAAAAATGGGAAATTCTATTCTTGGTCAGGATTATTAATACCGAAACGACCACATGAGTGAGGGGTCGAGTACTTTATGATCGATAAACCGCTTAAGATCGGATGACCGGGCATTATCAGATCGATAGCAGCATTCTCAGTTCAAAAGACCATCATGACCGACCTCATGAAGACCGAGAACATGGCGAGATATGCTCCAGAAGATAAGACATCATATTTTTACGGATAAGAAGATAAGTTATCCTACTTTCATGAGGAAATGTTGATAAGTCAGTGTCCTAATAGGATATGGGAGTTGAATGAGTCAGTGTCCTAATAGGATATGGGAAGTGAATTTAGTTTTAAACTAGGAATCCTTATAAGAAAAGTAATCTGATTTCTTTACTAGTATAAATAGAAGGGGAATGTATACGTGAAAGGCATCAATATCATTATCACCAAAACTTGTAAACGCAAGAGATATCAGAGAAGCATATCTCAGTAATAAAAGTATCATTCAATTTGTGTCCGTGGACGTAGGTTGGATCTAATCCGTCGAACCACGTTAAATCTCTTTGTCGATTGGCGTATTTATCTGTCTTTTGCCAAATTTTCTTTTGGTTCCCCCATAACCGAACAAATTCACTATTGAGGGAGGATTGTCTCGGGAGTAAAAAACCTTTATTGCCCCTGAGACCAAAATCCGCCGTCAACAGTTGGCGCCGTCTGTGGGGACCTCCAACAAAAAGCATCTCGCGTATTAAGACGATGACAGAAGGTGGAAATCGCCAGTCGTCGGGGAGTCCAACAGCAGAATGGATGGAGAAAATAGAGGAAAATATGAGGAAAGAAATGGAGGAAAATCAAAACCTGTTGAAGTCCATGATAAACAGATTGGAGATGATAGAAGAGACGAATAATGAGAGGCTTGAAGCCGGAGCCAGTTGGAGGAGAGGCGAAATAGCGGAAGGAAAAAGGGTCGCAGATGTGAGTGATAACGATGAACCAAGGAGGAAGGGTCCCTACGGGATGAGGTCCGTAGTGGTAGAAAAGATTTACAAACGGAGGATATGTGGGAAGAAGAAGAAGAGAGACAGTCGCCAGATTCTTCCTATGATGGCCCCCACGACACCAGAATGTGAGATAGGAAACATGGTGAAACAGGACGGGAAGACTCAAGTCATGAGGAACGCCGCAACCGTGGTGACAGACGCGAAGGAGGCCGCGGGAGGCGGCATAATGACGCAAATGGCAGTATAAAGTCTTGGTTAAGAAAAGAAATGGCCAAGTGGGGAGTAAACCCCAAAACTGATACAATAGATACTCGGGACGTCGAGGTAGAATCTCCATTCACAGAAGAAATAAGGTCGGCAAAATTCCCAAGACGTTTCAACATGCCATCCATGACGCCCTACAAAGGCCATTCAGATCTAAAGTCTCATATTGAAAGTTTCGTCCTATTGATGGAGGTCCAATGGGTAGTAGGGGATGCCATTTGCAAAGTATTCCCCCTAACCTTGGGCGGGTCTGCCATTCTGTGGTTCAGAAGTCTTGCCCCGGGAAGCATCAATAGCTTCGCTAAACTCAGAAGGTCATTTGTTCGACACTTTAAAGGGGCATGCGTCCCAAAGAAGACAATCGGGGAATTAAGGCTCATGAAACAGGGGGACGATGAACCCTTGAAGGTTTTCATTGAGCGGTACCATAGCATGGTGCTCGAGGTCGGAGGATATGAGTCGCTCGAGGCCTTGGAGAGTTTGAAGGGAGCCTTAAAAATCGGAAAGCTGTGGACTCACCTGAGGATCCAGGGTACACCAGATTATGCCACCGCTCTGGAAACAGCCCGGAAATTTGTTTTGTTAGAAGATGATGAGAGAATCACTCGGAGGGGGACGGCTATCAGAGAGAGGACGACGAGAGCAAAAGCTCTCCGCATGCCAGATAGGGAGTTCAAAAAACCACCCCCGAGGCGAAGGGAATTCAAGCCGGTATCTCGGGACAACCAAGAAAAGAAAATCTCGACCCAGGTAAACCATGTGGCCAGGGAAGAGGCATACATTCCTCTGAATAAACCACTGGGGCAAATCGTCATGGAAATCCAGGGAAAATATCCATTGATAGAACCCGATCTCAGGAGATTCCCGCCAGACAAGAGGAATAATAAATCCTATTGCGTGCATCATATACTTCGGGGGCATACAACGGATGAATGCCAAGACCTACATGAGCAAATGGAAGACCTGGCGCGGAATGGGTATTTGAACAATTACATTAACCATGAAGTTATGGCGGCCAGACAGAGAGCACATGGCCGACAGATGAATGTTATCGCAGGGCGGAAAAACACTGGCCGAGGATTCTAACCGGTCAAGGAAAAATTATAGATGGACTCAGGGGTCGGAAGTGTTAGAAACAGAACGGGCCTCGGGAATACAATATGGTCGGCCAGTACCAATAATGTTCACGGATGAGGATGCTCGAGAGGTAAATTTCCCTCATGATGATGCGTTAATAATCAAGGCGACAATCGGCGGTTCTGAGGTAGACAGAATCCTAGTGGATCCCTGGAGTGCGGTGGATATAATCTCCAAGGAGGCTTTAGAAGGCCTTGGTGTGGAGTATGTGACCGGCGTAAACACACACGTATAACGCAAGCGCACGTATCGTTCAAGTAGTATAAAAATATCGATCCCACGAGGACTTAATTCCTACTGTTGTTATTAATTATTGAATCTATTTATTTACAAATATCTAATTGAGGTTGAAGAGAATGATTGTTTGATTGGTTGAAAGTGGTTTTACAAAAATAAATAAATAAATAAAAAGACAAAAGAAAATACTAAGGAAAATAACAAAAGACACAAAGATCTAGGGTTGTGATTTATTCCAATACCATTATAAAGATGAAGTGATTATTTTATAGTTAGGAAATACAATGATTTATTAACCTGGAACACGAAATTATGCGAAAGCATCTGTCGATGGTCAGACACAAATATCCAGTATAACCCAATTGAACCATATTCCTATGTCAACCACATTATCTGGATTCATTAAGATTAAGTTCCAATTATGGCTACCCTCGCCCGACAGGTATATTCCTATCCTGTAAGGAAATCTATTAAAGGGTTATCTATCCTCAAGGAAGATCGTGGGCTATTGAGTCTAAGGTTTTAAACTTAAAATCCCTATGTCTAGTTCATTTTAAGTTTACCTAATCAATTTTATTAATGGTCAATTAATAAAAAGCATTAAGATTAAGACTCAATAAATAAATCTTTATATTACCCAAACTATAATCTAACCCTTATAAACTGGTGATATTGAAATTCATCACAACCCCAGATAACTATTTAGTTACAACACATAATTAGGGCTAGTAAAGACATAAAGTAAAAGACATAAAAGTAAAAGCTGAAAAGTAAATTACAATAAAATAAAATACTAAGGTAAAAGGAATTACTTTTACTACTACTAATTTAGATATCTCCCATAAAATAATATATAAACTTGTGATAAATTAACCAACCGACCAGTCTGGCGGTATCCTGATTAAGTCAAATTAAGTCCAACCAGCCATTAAGGCGGAACCAAAAATAAATTTACCAACCGACCAGTCTGGCGGTATCCGTGATTAGTCAGGTTTAAACCAGATTAAAATTAAATTACCAACCGACCAATATAGCGGTATTCCTTATTAAGTCAATATTTTAAATAGTTAATATATTATTTTTAAGGGAGATTAATCTAAATAGCAATAGTAGAAGAATTACCTTTCACCCTAGCTGGGGAAGTTACAACATCATGGTGAATAGTAAAAACTGTAAAAAGTAAAAAGTAAAAATTAAATTACTATTATTACAAAAAGTAATTAAAATTATTTACAAAACTAAAAATTAAAAACTAAAAATAAAAAATAAAAATTCTAGAGAGAGAAACTCTCTCTAGAGAGAGAAATCAAGAGAGAGAGAGGTGTCTTGAAAACTGAAAATTCGCGGTCTATTTATAGCAAAATTTTTCACTGTTCTAGCGTCGCGACGCTGGATTTGTCGACGTGGCACAATGAGAAGGCGACACGTCATCAAGGCGGCTGACTGTTCACGCGACACGTGTCAAGGCGGCTAATTCTCAATTATTGTGATGACGTCATTGATGACGTGTCACTGTTCATGACGTCATTGGTGATGTCATGATGATGTGGCGTGCTGACGTGGCGATGACATGTCGCTGGCGTGTGTTGCAATTGTCGGCACAATAGGATTTCGACACGTGGCGACACGTGTCACGCTGTGATTGGCTGATGCTGACGTGGCATGACACATGGCAAAGTTGACTCGTTGACCGCTGACATGGCTGATGACGAGGCGACACGTGTCAAGTCAGAGTGTCGGCAGCATATGATGCTGACACGTGGCACGGCGCACGTTAGCAGATTCGTTGTGATGGTGACACGTGGCACGGCGCATTTTAGCAAAGTCAAAACTTCTCAAATTGTTGACCGTTGACCAGGCGCATGTTAGCATATCCGGCTCACGCTGGGCGTCGCGGCGCGCTGTGTTCCAGCGTCGCGACGCGCAGAAGACTAAAATATCCATGTTGACGCATTTTTGTCCGGTTTTGCCCCAAATTGCCTCCAGTGCTGTCCAAACTTTATTTATCTGCAAAATAACAATAAAACACATCAAAACGTTCATAAAACTCAAGAAACTATACAAAATATTAAGTTAAATGAGTGGGAAATAGTGATATAAATACCACTCATCAGTATGTGACTCTAACCGACGATGGGACTCCCCTATACGGCTTCGGGGGCTTAACGGTCGTCTCATTAGGAATGATACAATTGGCAATGACGATCGGAACCCGTCCCCGGACTCAGACAATTATGATAAATTTCACGGTAGTGGACTGCATGAGCAGTTACCAAGTCATTGTTGGTCGGCCTTTCATGATGAAGACAAAAGCTGCAATGTCTTGCTATTACTTAAAGTTGAAATTCCCAACCCGGGAGGGGATTGGAATAGCGTGCGGAAGCCAGAAGGTGGTTCGGAGCTGTTTCGCCACCCTCTCAAAGGAAACCTTTTGCATTGAAGCAGGTACCCGGAAAAGACAAGGGAACGAAGACGAGGAAGAAGCAAGTGAAGATTCGGGTCCTCGGCCAAAGAAGGTTGCCCGATTAGGGGCAGTCGAGGAATTAGAGGAGATAGAACTTTTCGGACCTGGAAAGAATGTAAAAATAGGGGGAGACTTAGACGAGGTCCTGAAGCAGGATCTGTTGAAGTGTCTGAAAGAGTACCCAGACATCTTTGCATGGGGGCACGACGACATGCCCGGGATTGATCCGAAGTTCATCAATCACCGTTTGGCAGTAAGCCCATCACACAAACCGGTCAAGCAAAAAAGAAGAACCTTTAACCAGGAACAGTGCAGGGCAATGACAGCCGAAGTAGAAAAACTGTTGAAAGCTGGTTTCATCAGATAAGTGAAATACCCAGAGTAGGTATCAAATGTGGTATTAGTAAAGAAATCCAATGGAAAGTGGAGGATGTGTATGGATTTCACCGACCTCAATAAAGCGTGCCCGAAAGATAGCTTCCCACAACCAAACGTAGATCAGTTGGTAGATTCAACGGCTTGCCAGGGACTGCTAATCTTCATGGATGCCTTCTGACCGGCGTAAACACACACGTATAACGCAAGCGCACGTATCGTTCAAGTAGTATAAAAATATCGATCCCACGAGGACTTAATTCCTACTGTTGTTATTAATTATTGAATCTATTTATTTACAAATATCTAATTGAGGGTGAAGAGAATGATTGTTTGATTGGTTGAATGTGGTTTTACAAAATAAATAAATAAAAGACAAAAGAAAATACTAAGGAAAATAACAAAAAAAACACAAAGATCTAGGGTCGTGAATCATTCTAATATCATTTAAAAGATGAAGTGATTATTTTATGTTTGTGTAATAAATCAGTTTACTAACCTGGAACACTAAATTATGCAAAAGCCTCTGTCGATGGTCAGACGCAAATACCCAGTTTAACCCAATTGAACCATATGTCTATGTCAACCAAATTATCTGGATTCATTAAGTTTAAGTTCCAATTATGGCTACCCCCGCCCGACAGGTATATTCCTATCCTGTAAGGAAATCTATTAAAGTGTTATCTATCCTCAAGGAAGATCGTGGGCTATTAAGTCTAAGGCTGAAACCTAAAATCCCTATGTCTAGTTCATTTTAGATTTACTACATCAATCTTATTGGTGATCAGACAACAAGAAGCATTAAGCTTAAGATTTAATAAGTAAACCTTTAAATTACCCAAACTATAAAATAACCCCTTATAAACCAGTGATATTAGAATTCATCACAACCCCAGATAACTAATACATAACTAGGGCTAGTAAAAACATAAAAGTAAAAGACATAAAATAAAAGCTGAGAAGTAAATTACAATAAAATGCTAAGGTAAAAGGAATTACTTTTACTACTACTAATTTAGATATCTCCCATAAAATAATATATAAACTTGTGATAATATTACCAACCGACCAATCTGGCGGTATCCTGATTAAGTCAAATTAAGTCCAACCAGCCATAAAGGCGGAACCAAAATTAAATTACCAACCGACCAATATAGCGGTATCCTTTTTAAGTCAGTATTTTAAATAGTGGATATATTATTTTTAAGGGAGATTAATCTAAATAGTAACAGGAAAAGAATTACCTTTCACCATAGCTGAGGAAGTTACCTATTCATGATGAATAGTAAAAACTGTAAAAAATAAAAGTAAAAATTAAATAACTATTATTACAAAACGTAATTAAAATTATTTACAAAACTAAAAAAAAACTAAAACTAAAAATACTAAAAGAAGAGAGAGAAACTCTCTCTTTAGAGAGAATTGAAGAGAGAGAGAGGTGTGTCAATTCTGAAATCCGAAGCTGAATTTATAGGCAAAATTTGGTTTCTGGCGTCGCGACGCTGAGGGATCCAGCGTCGCGACGCTGGAACAGTGAGACGTGGCCCATTCGCTGCTTGACACGTGGCGAGGCGGCTAAGAGATCAGATCCTTATCCGATGACGTGGCACTGTTCATGACGTCATTGCTTACGTCACGCTGAGGGCGATTGTCGGCAGCGTTAGATCGCGACACGTGGCACGCCGCACATTAGCAAGTCCGTTGAGATGTCGACACGTGGCACGGCGCAAGATAGCATAGATGATGATTGTCGGCATCGTAGGATGGTGACACGTGGCAGGCGTAAGTTAGCAAATCATTCTGTGATGGTGACACGTGGCACGGCGCATGTTAGCAAAGTCAAACTTCTCAAATTGTTGACTTTTGTCCCGGCGCACGTTAGCATATTCGGCGCATGCTGGGCGTCGCGACGCAGAAGTGCTGGGCGTCGCGACGCGATAAATTACAAAAATGTCTTTTTCGTCCAATTTTCACCGTTTTGCCCCAAATCATCTCCAGAATGTCCTGAAACTTTATTTATCTACAAAATAACACAAAACACAATCAAAACATTCACAAAACTCAAGAAACTATACAAAATATTAGGTTAAATGAGTGGGAAATAGTGATATAAATACCACTCATCACCTTCTCGGGATATAATCAGGTCAAGATGCATCCTTAGGACGAGGAGAAGACGACCTTTGTTACCAATCAGGGGCTTTACTGTTATAAAGTAATGCCCTTCGGATTGAAAAATGCGGGGGCAACCTTTCAGAGGCTGGTGAACAAGATTTTCAAGCCACTCATCGGCACATCGATGCTGGTATATGTTGATGATATGATAACAATGTCTAAAGAGCCAGGGTGTCACGTGGCCGATCTAAAGAAAACCTTTGAATTGCTGAGGAAACATAATTTAAAGCTCAACTCGGAGAAGCGTACTTTCGGAGTGGCCTCGGGAAAGTTTTTGGGCTATATGGTAAGCTCTCGAGGCATAGAAGCAAACCCGCAGAAAATCCAAGCCGTTCTGGACTTAAAATCTCCCAGGACGATAAAAGAAGTGCAAAGCCTGACCGGTAGAGTGGCCGCGCTCAATCGATTTATTTCCTGAGCAACCGACAAGTGCCACCCCTTCTTCAAAGTCGTCAAGAAGGCAAAGAAGGAAGTCAACTGGACGCCAGAATGCGAGGAGGCCTTCCTACAGTTAAAACAATACCTGACGCAGCCCCCACTTTTGGCCAAACCGTCCCCAGGTGAGACCTTATACGTATATTTAGCTGTTTCAGAGCATGCAATAAGTTCGGTATTAGTGCAAGAGGCCGATAAGGTTCAAAGGCCTGTGTATTATGTTAGCAAAGCTTTACTAGATGCTGAGACCAGATATCCAGCACATGAGCTGGTCGCCTTGTCGTTAATCACTGCGGCCAAGAAGTTACGACCTTACTTCCAGGCCCATCCTATTGGGGTTTACACCAATTATCCTTTGAGGCAGATTTTGCAGAAACCAGAGGTCTCGGGCATGTTAATGAAGTGGTCGGTAGATTTGAGTGAACACGGTATTTCTTACCTCCCAAGGGCAGCGGTAAAAGGGCAGGCCCTGACAGACTTTGTTGCTGAATTCACAGAACCCCAAATTCTGACCGTGGGGGAAGACAAATGGGAAATGTCAGTAGATGGATCCGCCAGCTCACAAGGTAATGAGGCCGGAATCGTATTGAAAAACAGTAAAGGAGAAGAAGTACTGTTCGCATTGAGATTCACCTTCGAGGCCACAAATAATGAGGCGGAGTATGAGGCAATTTTAGCCGGTTTAAGGTTATGCACGGTGATGGGCGTCCACGACGTAGTTATAAGAAGTGACTCACAGCTGGCTGTTCAGCAGCTGAAGGGAGAATTCCAAGCCAGGGAGTCGAGTATGATAGCCTATTTAGCTGAGGTAAAAAGGTTGGTGGGGAAAATGAGGAATGTGCGCTTTGAGCAAATCGGCTGGGAAAACAACTGTGAGGCAGACTCTTTAGCACGGCTCGCATCTTCAATCAAATCGGAAAATCCCAGAATAGTCCCTCTAATCTGCCTTCGAGAAAAAAACGTAGGAGAGCTCGAAGTAGAGGTATTGGATATGGAAAGCAAATCTTCATGGATGCAACCAATCAGGAGATATCTGGAGACCGGGGAGACACCTGACGATAAAAAGGAAGCCAGAAAACTAAAATTCAAAAGCATCAAGTTCTCCCTGATCGAGGGGGTGCTATACCGAAGGGGCTATACGGTACCCCTTCTAAGATGCTTGGCAGAAGAGGAGGCTGACTATGTGCTTAGGGAAATTCATGCGGGAATCTATGGAAGTCACGCCGGAGGACAATCAATTGTATTTAAAGCTTTAAGGCAATGATTCTACTGGCCGACCATGCATCAGGACGGTGTGAGGGTAGCACGAAATGTGAGGGATGCCGGAAGAATGCCAATATTCACCACCAGCCCGCAGAACAGTTGACCACCCTGTCCAGCCCTTGGCCGTTCGCCCAGTAGGGACTGGATATCATCGGACCAATGCCGAAGGGGCGAGGGCAATCGAAATACGCCATTGTTTCCATAGATTATTTCACCAAATGGGTGGAAACCGAACCCCTATCCACAATCACAGAGAAAAAAGCTACGGAGTTCTTGAGAAAGAATATTATTTGCAGGTTCGGAATTCCCCGGGCTGTCATCACCGATAATGGAAAACAGTTCGATAGCAAAGGTTTCAGGAAGCTCTGCGAAGACCTCCAGATCACCTTAAGATTCGCCTCACCTGCCCATCCCAAGTCTAACGGACATGTAGAGGCGACAAACAAAACAATCAAATCCAATCTAAAAGCTCGGCTCGAAGTCTGCAAGAGCTTATGGGTCGAGGAGTTACCAGAGGTGTTGTGGGCACACCGGACGACCTGTAAGGATTCCACAGGGGAAACTCTATTTTCATTATCATACGGATGCGAGGCTGTTATTCCAGCAGAGATCGGAATAACTACCCACCGGGTCCAGCATTTTAAGGACGGACAAAATGAAGAACTCATCAAAAGTCATCTCGACCTGATCGAAGAAAAGAGGGAGAAGTCGGCTATGAAGACAGCAGTCTATCAACAAAGGATGGCCCGTTTCTACAACAAAAGAGTTCGGACCCGTTTTTTTCTTCCAGGTGACTTGGTATTACGAAGGGTCACCTTGAACACTCGAAGGCCGGAGGAAGGTTCACTAGGTGCCAAGTGGGAAGGGCCCTATAGAATTATGGAAGTAGTAAGGCCGGGTGCCTATACTTTGGAACAGTTGGACGACACACGGCTAAAAAAGCCTTGGAACACCGAGATGTTGAGGAAGTACTTCCAATAGTTTTTTTTCCTTATTTCTTTTTCTAAACAACCCGACCAGGGTTAGGAGATCAAATAAACCTTCTCCCAAAATATCCCGCAGAGAGTTGTAGGAAGGGCAGTAGGTCCCCAAATATGAATAAAATTTTCTTTTCTCAGTTAAGAAAATCTTCACTCGCTTTTTCCAAATAAGACTTGAAAGTCATACTCAGTATTCCGAGGACACACTCGACGCGGGGGGGGGGGGGGATGATTTGGTGTCAAAAAAATTAAAAAAAAAACCCGGGCAGAAGTACTCCGACCTAACTCATGTCATCTTTAAGGATCAGGACTACATCAAGGGATGAACCGCATAAGGGAGCACACAAAGCCTTTCGTAGTAAAGTCAAAACCCCAAAACTGGAGTGGAACTACCCTATGACTTGCATTCATAAGGGATATTTCAATATGGTAATCACGGGGAAGGAATGCCCCCGAAAGATGGCCGGTCTGGCCAGCCGGGGAAATACGGCTGCAGGGAGTGTGTCCCCACATGTTTTGTCTGACCAGTGGATCCGTGAGAAGCATAGCACGAGGAGGGATGATACCCTCGTGACGTTTGCTTGCTCCAGTGTTACCGAGCATAAGGAGGAATATGCCCTTATTATTTCGGACACTCTTTGATCCCTATTTTGATCGTTCGGATCCGTGAGAAGCATAGCACGAGGATGGATCATGCCCTCGTGGCGTTTGCTTACAGTGTTACCAAGCATAAGGAGGAGCATTCCCTTAATGCTTCAGATACTCTTTGATCCCTACCTATTTCTTCGATCATTCGGATCCGTGAGAAGCATAGCACGAGGAGGGATCATGCCCTCGTAGCGATTGCTTACTCCAGTGTTACCGATCATAAGGAGGAACATGCCCTTAATATTTCGGACACTCTTTGATCCCTATTTCGATCGTTCGGATCCGTGAGTAGTATAGCACGAGGAGGGATCATGCCCTTGTGGCGTTTTCTTACTCCAGTGTTACCAAGCATAAGGAGGAGCATTCTCTTAATGCTTCAGACACTCTTTGATCCCTACCTATTTCTTCGATCATCCGGATCCTTGAGAAGCATAGCACGAGGAAGGATCATGCCCTCGTAGCGATTGCTTACTCCAGTGTTACCGAACATAAGGAGGAACATGCCCTTAATGTTTAGGACACTCTTTGATCCATATTTTGATCGTTCAGATCCTTGAGTAGTATAGCACGGGGAGTGGTTGTGCCCTCGTAGTGTATGCTTGCTCCAGCGTTGTAAGGAGGAGCCCTCAAACAATACACAGGCTCCATGGCGACCTGAAGTATAAAGGATGTGCCCTTACCATTCTAAACGCTCTTTGATCAAAATCCTGGTTCGCCGGGACTCTGAATTGAAAGATTCAGGATTGTGTTTTGGAAACCTCGGACAGGACGCTGTTTTAAGGAATCCGCACTGATTGTTTACTCTTTAATGTTTTGCTTTGAATAAGCATTAAGTCACCCCCCCGTTTTTTTAAAATTTTAAAGTTTTGTTTTTATTTTTCGCTGGTCTGGCAAGGGGACGCCCGTGCCAGATTCAGTAGGGCTTCAAAAGATTGATTCACTTCCCTTCTGAACAAGTCCCAAAGATTATTCGGCTCGGGGCTGGGTTTCGTTCCGCCGAGGCCACTTGATTATTCGGCTCGGGGCTGGATTTCGTTCCGCCGAGCCACTTGATTATTCGGCTCGGGGATGGATTTCGTTCCGCCGAGACCACTTGATTTCGGCTCTGGGCTGGATTTCGTTTCGCCGAGGCCACTTGGTTTCTCTCAGCTCGGGGTCGGGTTACGTCCCACTGAGTCTGTCTCTTTTTGGACTGGGGACGTAACATTCCCCCAGAGCCAAGTGTTTCTCCTAGCTCGGTGTCGGGTTATGTCCCACCAAGTCAGCTCTTTGGACTGGGGACGTAACATTCCCCTAGAGCCAAGTGTTTCTCCTAGCTCGGGGTCGGGTTATGTCCCACCGAGTCGGCTTTTTGGTATGGGGACATAACATTCCCCCAGAGCCAAGTGTTCCTCTCAGCTCGGGGTCGGGTTACGTCCCACCGAGTCTATCTTTTCGGACCAGGGACGTAACATTCCCCCAGCCAAGTGTTTCTCCTAGCTTGGAGTCGGTCCTCAAGTGGTCATATTTGGGAGAGCAATCGGAGCAAGTCATGAAGGACCAAAAAAAAAAAAGAAAAAAGAAAAGAAAAGTGGAATAGAAGTATACAAAAATATTCACATAAATATGATCGTGAAAAGAGTTATTACAAGAAAAATAAACTGTATTCGGGATTACACGGGGCCCCATTCAGGTTACCCCATACAGTTCAGCCCGCTCAGGGGCAATTGTTTCTTCCTCAACAGGTATGGGTGGCAACTGGCTGGGCTCGACCTCGGGAGGGGGGACAATGGATTCCATAGGGACAGCCTGGGAGGCCCCGACAATTGCGGCTTCAGGAGAGGGAGCAGGAGCCTCAGACCGAATCTCTTCAAGAGCATGAGCCTCATGCCGGTCCTCTTCAGGAGCCGGGGCGCTCGAAATGGGATCGAGATCCATCACCTCTTCGGGAGAAGAGGGTAGCCATTTTTTAAACTCCACTTCTGAGATGTCCCATCTGCAAAAGCGAATGGCCGCATGGATAGGCCCCATATCCAGGTCGGGTAACACCATCGGAATAATCTCAGCACAATCTCCGACCCCCTCAAGACGGATTGCGTCTCTCTCGGCCTCCAGCTCAGCTTCCTTTCTCATAAGCTCATCCCGGGCCCGTACCAGCTCTTCATCTTTGGCCCTCAGCTTGGACTCAACGCTGCGCACTTCCACCTGTAGGGTCCTGTTGTCAGCCTGTGCAGCCTCCAAGTCCTTCTTAGCAGCATCATCATTTTTCTTCTCTAGAGAGGCGGCGGCCCTGATAGCTTTATTTGTGGTATGGGCCTCAACGGCAGCCAGCTCCAGATTTTTTATGTTTTATCTTTACGGGCCAGCTCGGCCTCTATTTCAGTAAGTCGGTTATGGAGCCTCTAGGCTTGGCCACCCTCGGATAAAAGGCTCAGGAGGAGATCATTGTTCTTAGCTGCTAGGTAGATCGCCAGCCGAGAAGAAACAGAAAATCAAAAATCAAACTAAGTTATGAACACACAGCGGGAATAAGGGAAATATGGCTACCTTGGCCATCTGGGAGCACAGACCCGTAACCACATCTTTGGGGGAAAGATCTTCGTATCTTGGAATCTTCGCCGAAGGGACCGCTTCAGCAAGTTCATTGAATGCTGGCACCAGGTGAGAAGTGGCCTCCCTAATGTTCCGACCGAGGTCCTCTGAACCGATAATAACGGCACCTTTCCCCTTTTTGGAGGAACCCTCCGGCACTTTCTTCTCCTTTTGAATGTGATGCCTCTTACTCAGGACCCGTTCCTTCTCCACCTCCCGAGTCAGCTCGGTTTTCTCCGCCCCCAACAGACTCCTCATTTTTCTGGTAGGTTTTGATGGGCTAGCAGGACGGGTGGAGACTGTTGGCGATGCCCTAGATTGGGGAGACAAACTTTGGGTAGCTGGCGGGGCTGCCTCTTCAGTCGTCTTTTTGGCCTCGGCAGTTGCTGACCGCTTCCGAGAGGATCCGGCCCCAGTATGGCCGGTTTCTTTGTCACACTAGCCAATTGATTAAGAAATTTTGGCCTATTCGACATTCATACAAAAACAACGGCAAAAAAAAAAGTGGTTAGTCCGGAATCTGAGCAAATCATCATCATGCTAAGCACACAAGGGGATTGTTTAGAAAGTTAGTGACAATCTACCTATCCGACCCGAGACCTTCGGAGAAGCTGTCCGAATCAGGACTGACTCGACAAAGGCCGCATCATTAACCAATTGCCTCCAATGGTCGGCGTATCACCGGCCCAACGCACCCGCGCCCGGACCTGACGGGAGACCTTGGGAGCATCCCTCCAACAAGCTGGGAAAAGGTCAAAGAAGTTAAAATCCTATCATAAAATCAAGAGCAGAAATACTAAGGGTTAGATTCCTAACCTCCCACTTTAAAGATATCCAGGACAGAAACCTCCTCTTCGTATGATCTCAGGACCCGTCCCCAATCTCCTGTGGCCCAAAACCATAAATCTTTGATATTTTTATTGGAGTCGGGGAGTTTTCCGACGATGTTTGACGAGTCAGCATAGACAAAAAGGTAATACCAACCATGGTGCGTTCTTGGGTTGGCCTTCAGTCGATACAACCTCTTCACCTCTTCAAAGCAGGGTTCGCCGAGCCCCGCCCGACTCCAAATCACATATAGCCCGGCCAGAATCCTCCAAATATTCAGGCTTAATTGGCAAGGGGAGATCTCCATCTCGGCTAGCATCCAGGCGAAATAACGTTGAATTGGCACCCGTAGTCCACACTCAAAGAAAGCCGGGAGAAGATCCACCGAACCCTCATTGGGTTGACTAGCACGATCCATTGGCCCAGGGACTTCAAGAGCGATATCTATCGGAATGTCATATCGCTGCCGGAGAAGTGCTAGGTCATCTTCAGTTATCTTGGAAGGACGGTCCATATCCAAAGCCGAGCAGTCAAAATCACCGGGCTCTGGATCCTTCCGAGGAATTCTCTGATGGTAAGTATCTTGTTCAGCCTCGGAAGGGGTGGGGGTAGTGTCGAGGTCCTCTATGCTTGGTGCCCCCGAGCTCGAGGAGAGTTATTCAACAGGGGGAGTCTGAGGTTTAACAGGGTTTGCAGAGGAATACCTGGTGTCAGACATTCCTAGCATCCGAGAAATAAAAGAAAAAGGGGGGAGGTCAGTCTATAGCTAATTTTTGAAGTTAAGCTTGTGGGTTCTAAATGCCCTAACGACATTAATCAAGCCATAAATCTCTCCATATCAACACAAAGTCAAAAAAAAAGAGCAGGATCCGCAACTCATGAAAAGCAAAGCAGGGAGGTCGTTCAGAAGACTTACTTGTTTCTTTCGGAGGGATTGAAGATTGCTCGGAACGATTTAGCTGTTCTTCGAGTTCACTGGTCACAGTTGAAAGAGAATGGTTCTTGCGGTTGGGGAAATTCGAAGAGTTCGTGAAAGAAGGCAACAGTGTTTACTCCGTTTTGTTATAATCTGTTCGATGCATTTGTAGCCGTTGGATTGAACGAAAGCGTCAGATATGCACCACGTGTCATTTTTTAAATGATCTTTCAGAATTGGATGGACGGCTGAGATTGTGCGTCTTTTGAATTGACAATAGCGGTCAGATTGTTTTGCTTTTTGGCGGGAGAACGACGGATGGTTGACAAGTGGCAGGCTCCCGTTAAACCCTAGAAGTGATCCGATGGGCATTTAAGAGGATGTGACGGTTACGCGCCTCGAGGGACGATTTACAGAAGGGCAATAAAGGAATTTTCGCATTGGTAGAAAGAAAGACAGGCCGAACACCCGAGTCAGACCGAGGATAAGATAAGTGTAGGCCGACGAATTTTCTCATTCGAAGATCGGCCACCAGTTCATCAGCCATACCACTATTTTATATAGTTCCTGGCACCAACTCGTATACTTGTTGGAACCAAGAACTAGGGGACATATGTTGATGGTGTTTTCAGGTCCTATGATATTTAAGCAATACGGCAGGGGTAAAAATGGGAAACTCCCTTCTTGGTCAGGATCATTAATACCGAAACGACCACATGAGTGAGGGGCCGAGCACTTTATGATCGATAAACCGACCGCTTAAGATCGGATGACCGGGCATTATCATATCGATAGCAGCATTCTCAGTTCAAAAGACCATCATGACCGACCTCATGAAGACCGAGAAAATGGCGGGATATGCTCCAGAAGATAAGACATCTTATTTTTACGGATAAGAAGATAAGTTATCCTACTTTCATGGGGAAAGGTTGATAAGTCAGTGCCCTAATAAGATATGGGAAGTGAATTTAGTTTTAAACTAGGAATCCTTATAAGAAAAGGAATCTGATTTCTTTACTAGTATAAATAGAAGGGGAAGGTATACGTGAGAGGCATCAATATCATTATCACCAAAACATGTAAACGCAAGAGATATCAGAGAGCATATCTCAATAATAAAAGTATCATTCAATTTGTGTCCGTGGACGTAGGTTGGATCTAATCCGCCGACGAAACACATTAAATCTCTTTGTCGATTGGCGTATTTATCTGTCTTTTGCCAAATTTGCTTTTGGTTCCCCCATAACCGAACAAATTCATTATTGAGGGTGGATTGTCTCGGGAGTAAAAAACTCTTATTGCCCCTGAGACCAAAATCCGCCATCGACCATTATTAAATTTTGACTTTGTACTCCTCATACCTTTAAAGGTGAAATAAGAGAAAAATCATGAGTTTTACATGTTATAATTACGGATAAGAAGATAAGTTATCCTACTTTCATGGGGAAAGGTTGATAAGTCAGTGCCCTAATAAGATATGGGAAGTGAATTTAGTTTTAAACTAGGAATCCTTATAAGAAAAGGAATCTGATTTCTTTACTAGTATAAATAGAAGGGGAAGGTATACGTGAGAGGCATCAATATCATTATCACCAAAACATGTAAACGCAAGAGATATCAGAGAAGCATATCTCAATAATAAAAGTATCATTCAATTTGTGTCCGTGGACGTAGGTTGGATCTAATCCGCCGAAACACATTAAATCTCTTTGTCGATTGGCGTATTTATCTGTCTTTTGCCAAATTTGCTTTTGGTTCCCCCATAACCGAACAAATTCATTATTGAGGGTGGATTGTCTCGGGAGTAAAAAACTCTTATTGCCCCTGAGACCAAAATCCGCCATCGACCATTATTAAATTTTGACTTTGTACTCCTCATACCTTTAAAGGTGAAATAAGAGAAAAATCATGAGTTTTACATGTTATAATTAGATCTCACACGATAATTTAAGTGCCAATGGTTATAAGTGCTAAACTTTCTCGCACACAGTAGATGATTGCTTATGTAAATATGGACAAACCCTTCTTAATTAGAGTTATTCTCTATCTTTTAAACTCTCAATGATTTATAATAAAGGCTTTTGTTTATAATTAATTATCTCTTTTTTGTTCCAACTAATCCCTCTTACTACGAGACTTTTAATATTTATATGGTGAATGGTGTTGAGGTGTCATATCTCTGTTGACACCTGTCCACTTGCATGATGCGCACATGACATATGACATGTTCAAAGATAGAATTATGTGTATTAACACTCTTAATTATGCATATCAAATTGTATTTTTATATCAAAATAAGTGGGTTATCATAAAAGTCCAATATCTTATGAAGAATTTAACATTGATATAGAGATCAGAGTGGATCTAGATGGTCATCTGGACTCCGGAATGACATTTCCTATGGGATAGGTACACCTCGAAGGGTTGCACTCTCCATTCTGGAATTATTCCTCACTACGAAGACATACAAGATGCTCATCCGGAGTGAGTTGACTCCGGAGTGTATGGACACCATAAGAAGTTCTGAATTCTCTTATCTTATAGCATAATTGTGTTGTAACTGTTGGGTTTTCTAGGTCAAACCAATATCAATTAAGCAATGAAACATGTGAATACAACAAAGTAAGAATGCGGAAAATACTCACTTTGATCGGATTTTGGATGCGTTGAACACAAAAATTTTCCTCCATGGAATTCAGCCAAGCTCCTTGTGTTGATCTTCAAGCTCTAAGCTTTGAGTGTTGATTCCAAGCTCAAGGATTGGTTTCCCTATCACCTTTGAATGACTCATTGTATGTGCTAGCACTCATGATTTTTGAATCAAAAATCAAAGAGAATGAACCCTAGGTTCACGCCCAACTTGAGAGAAAAAGAGGAAGGCCATACGGCCATAGAGAGGAAGAGAGAGAGAAATTGTGTGTTCTGTATTTGATTTCCAAAAACAAATACCATTTACCAATTTTCCAAAAGTTGGTACAAGTCATTATCACATCAAATTAAATAAAGCTTGTGTAAGAAACAAGCAACCATCAAATCCCATCTACTTCTATCAACAAAAAGTTGATAAAGTTGACTAGGTGATGTGACATGTGGGCCCCACTTGATTCAAAATCTGAGTGGGCCCGCAACACATCCCAGGCTTGGGTTCGCTAATTCCGAATTAACGAATTTTCTGTTGCCACGTAATTAAATTAAATTAAATAATTATGCATAACAAAATTACTATTCACGTCGCTCGCGAATTAATTCTAAAATAATTCGTTTGCCCGAATTAAAATCCAATTTTAATTCCGCGTCGAAATCTAATTTCGTTTAATATATCGAATATATGATTTTATCAATTAATTCCAAATATCGAATATATGATTTTATCAATTAATTCCAAATTAATCGTTCTCTCTCTATTAATAATTTTATCCCAGATAAAATTTCTCCGTAATTAATCATAGATTAATTTTCTCCCTCATCTAATTAATCCCAGATTAATTATGTCTGAGTCATACGTCATCGGTGAATCTTCGGGAAGCGACCCATGAGATCCCTGGATATGTTGGCAGTAAATCTGGTCGTCAGACCATCCGAACACGTACATACCTAATATTACGTTTTTACCGATTTACGAGACATAGTTGGCTTCTAGCAAAGCACCGTGCCTACCCAATTCTCTAGAAATATTCTTAATGGAATATATAATCTGTATCAGGCGTAGTATACGTAGTATTGCGTATTGCGATCCAGTATTGAATGTCACTTGCTAGGTCTGGGGCTGGAATTGTGTGTGCCCCGTACGAAGCATATATCGGATCTCTGGTAACTAGTCTCTATAATCGGATAAACATGACTGTAGGAACACAGGAATCTGGGCGACGCATGCTGTCCCGGGCTCGCGGCCCGGTCGGGAGTACGGAGTAGCCACGGGGGACTAAACCGGAGAATAATGGAGTCGCCACCCGGTGTGAACCGGGAAAAATGAGATTTAAGGCCGCACTCACCCCTCGCAAGGGAAAACCTCAATCCGTTGGGTTCGGAATGGTCCCTTACTTATGCCACTTGTAATGACAGGATTTATGTAATAATTTAATCAGGCTTAAGTAGCACTTATTTCCAAGAGTATCATGCTTCTAAATTCACGGGTACAAAATAAAACTTATACATACATTTCACATATATCTCACATCTAAGAACACATGCTTGAACATACCTCAAAGTAACAACAAACATACAACTTCATTCAGCATATCATATTCATGAAAAACACAAGCATACATAATAACCGCACAAGCATACATGTGAGCACTTTTCCAAGTGATACGTGGAATTGTATCCCAAGTACAGACCGCATTACCGTCTATTCGGAATCGGCTACGGAATTTATGTCTGGGTTTCCATCCGATATATCACAAGAAATAATACTCCAAAGTCATCATGGCATAGGTATATGAATCGTAATGCGTTAAATCAAGACTAAGGCACATGACACAACTAATGGAATAAACATGCTTTTCATTATTATGTGCACGAAGATAAGAATGACTATGTGTGGTTCCATAACAAAATCACCTAAGAAACAATTATGCATGGCATGTGATGAATATGTCTCAGTTCAGTGTGTTCGCGTTCGTGTAGCATTCGTAAACGCGTTCGAACGGTAAACAGAAGGTTCGCGTTCGTATGGCGTTTGATAACGCGTTCGAACGAAAATGAAACAGAATGCTCACGTTCGTATAGCGTTTGTTAACGCGTTCGAACGGAAATGAAACAGAATGCTCACGTTTGTATGGCGTTCGTGAACGCGTTCGAACGGAAATGAGACCTGATGTATGATAAGGCAAAATGCATGCGCATTCGAGTTGCGTTCGTAAACGCGTTCGAACGGGAACAGACTTGATGCATGAAATGGGACGCAATAGATAAACAACAAAATAAAGGGGCGCGGTGAAGTACTGCCGTAAAGGTGGCCTTTTGGGGCTCTTGGTCTCTCAAAGAGAGGACCTTTAGACCAACATACTAAGCCCATGCGCGTCCCATCACAACACATGAAATAAAGACAATAAAAGTGTAGGACTTCGTATGCCCAATTGAACGTACATTCAACCCAAACACACTTCGTCCAGCGCGGCGAAGTAGTGTCACAAAGGTGGCCTTTTAGGCTCTTCGTCTCTCAAATAGAGGACCTTTGGACTAACTCACTAAGCCCATGCGCTTGATTGAACCATGCATAAAAAGATAAAGACAATAATATCAAACTAAGTATGCCCGATTGAACGTATCTTGCATCCAACCGAACACACATCAACCGGCGCGGCAAAGCATCGTGGTAAATGGCTTTAACCCCTCCCCATAGGGGATCTTTCATTCCACTTAATAAGCCCATGCGCTCGATTGAATCATGCTTAAGTAAACAACATACAAAATTCAAGTGACGAAAAATAAACAAAAGCAACACAAAACAAAAGAGGGTGCCGTTTACTCAAGCGGTACGTGGAGTTGTGTCCCGAGTACAGATCATATTACCGTCCATTCGGAATCGGCTATGAAATTTATTTCCGGGTTTCCATCCGATATACCGCGAGAGTTGACACATCTCTCATTCATCCAATACCCACAACACACATCATACACAAACGAGATTTAACAAATAAGTAAAATACGATCAAAATAAATAACAAAAATCAAATAAAGATGAGTGTGAAAAGTACCCTCAGGTCTAACCTTTTAATCCGTCTCTCGGACTCGCGTTTCACGAAGATCGGAAGGGGTAAAGCTCCGTAACTTTTCTGGTTCACTGGTTTGCCTTTTCCTTCGCTGTTTTGCCTCTCAAGCTACTGTTTCGAGTCCGTTTTGCTGCTGTTTCCTTGTGGTTTCACTGCCGTTTCCTCTGTATTTTTCTTGCTTACTGTTTTTGGGTGTGTTCTCCTGTAATTTTCCTGTGTGTTGTGTATGAGCTAGCTAGGGTTGATAGGTTGGTGAAGGGTTCTTTTTATAGGCAAAGGGTTAGGCTTGACAAGGAAAGGGATTTGGCTAATTAAAGAGGGATTTGATTTGGTGTTGGATAAGGAAGTCAAAGATTGAGGGGGGACAAATCTTGGCTAGATAGGGAAGGTGAATATTTAGTTTATATGATTAGGCATACAATATTTTAAGTTTGGGAATAATATATTGGTTGATTGATTTTAACTTGGTATGATTATATTGATTGGTTTAGATTAGGTATGATTATATTTTATGTTTTATTTAATTGGTAAATGGTTTAAATATTTTATTTAATTGACTTTTAATTTAATTAATATTTGATTTAATTAGGATGTGTCTTATGGGCTTGGTGGGCTAATTGGGCTTGGGTGAGGCTAGCAGCAAAACCAGAATTACCGATACCATTCGAACGCTTCCTCGAACGCGACACGAACGCCCGCAATCTGTTTGCCGTTCGAACGCATACACGAACGCAGCACGAACGAAAACAGTGAACCTTGTTTATTCTGAATTTCCCCTTCCGATATCCGTTTCCCGCGGCTTCCGTGACTCAAAAGGTAGTGCCTCCAAATGAGACTCATCATCGGGTTTCACATGCAAAAAGACAATGCCTACAGTCGCCCCCACTTTGATGGGACTTGTGTAATGTGCAACAGTGACAATCCTATCAAAGTTATGCAATGCATTTTCACTTACCTGGCTCGCCAACTGCCACTTGACTTTCCACGTGTTGAGTTGATTTAGGTGGTGGTGGTGAGGGCTGCGACCCCTGGTTCATTCCCGAACCGTGTTGTGATGTGGTCCATTCCCGAACCGTTGCCGTAAGGTGGTCCATTCCCGAACCGTTACTGTGAGTTGGTCCATTCCCGAACCGTTACTGTGAGGTGTTCATTCCCAAACTGTTATCGTGAGGTGGTCCATTCCTGAACCGTTACTGTGAGGTGTCCATTCCGAACTGTTACTGTAAGGTGGTCCATTCCCGAACCGTTACTGTGAGAGGTGTTACTGTAAGGTGGTCCATTCCCGAACCGTTACTGTGAGATGTCCATTCCCGAACTGTTATTGTGAGGTGGTCCATTCCCGAACCGTTACTGTGAGGTGGTCATTACCGAACTGTTATCGTGAGGTGGTCCATTCCCGAACCGTTACTGTGAGGTGTCCATTCCCGAACTGTTACTGTGAGGTGGTCCATTCCCGAACCGTTACTGTGAGGTGGTTCATTCCCGAACCGTGCTTCCATTCTTGGAGTGTCATTCCCGGCTTGTTCATTCCTGAACTGTATTTCCATTCCTGGAGTGCCATTCCTGGCTTGTTCATTCTCGAACTGTGTTTCCATTCTTGGAGTGCCATTCCCGGCTTGTTCATTCTCGAACTGTGTTTCCATTCTTGAGTGCCATTCCCGGCTTGTTCATTCTCGAACTGTGTTTCCATTCTTGGAGTGCCATTCCCGGCTAAACTGATACTGATGCGTGGTGTGGCCTGGCCCCTGAACTGATACCGATGTGGGTCTCGGCCCTGGGACTCACCCCCAAACTGATACTAATGTAGGCCTCGGCCCTGGACTCGTCCCCAGACTAATGCTGATGTGGGCCTCGGCCCTAACTGCTACTGATATGGGCCTCGCCCCCAGACTGATACTGACACGGGCCTCGCCCCCCAACTGCTATTGATATGGGCCTCGCCCTCAGACTGATACTACTGATATGGGCCTCCCCCAAGTGATTCATTCCTGAAGACCGCTGACATTGTACTGTTACTGCTTCTGGTTGGCTTGCATTCGGCGCTTTTTTTTTTCTCCTTCGAAACCTGTTATTACAAAACAGAACAAACACGAAAGGATGCAAAATGCGTTACGTGTATGCATGCATGAATGTTCCTATCCCGTCGGGTTAGGTCTTCCTTCAATTCTCTTGGTGACTGCTTAGCTTTCTCTTCCTCAGACAAGCTACTTCTTCAATCTGTCTACGTTGATCGGCTCGGCGAACTAATTCCCTTCCAAGTCTGATATTTTCCTTGCCTCTATTTCCCAATTTCTGAATGTCTATCTTATCTTTTCTGTTTGCTTATTTCGAAGGTTCCCCGTGTTCATCACTGGATTCCATAGTACCAAGGTTGAATACTTTTCTCAAATATACTCATATTGCAGAAGAGTTTCAGCGAAATGAACGTTTTTATTTTGTTGAGGAAAGAGTTCGAACAAGTAACAAATCAATGTCATTAAAAAAAACTGGATCAAATAGACTAGGAGGAACATCTCCATCATCCGCAGCACTGCCTTCTTCCTCGGCCTGTGGTTCTTCACTGTCATCTATGTAAGAAGCTTGAGGGTTCTTTTCATGGGTTGGGTTATTTTATGGGAATCTATGAGATCTTGAATTTCATGCCTGAGGCGGGTGCAGTTGTCGGTGTCATGGCCATGTAGCTGGTGGAAGTGACAATAAAGGTTCACATTTATGTGTGGTGGTGGGGGGTGCGGAAGGGCTGCCTTCTAAGGGTTTCAAGATTCCTTGACCCTGTAACTCTTCAAATACCTTCGACAAAGGTCTACCAAGGTGGAGAATTGCCGGTTCCTGATGGCAGCAACCTCGACAGTAGCGGGCTTAGTCTCAGAATACCCCCCAAAAGTCCGCCTATTCTGGCCATATGACTTTCTGTTTTCAGCCTCCTCTTCCTCAATATCCATGACAGTTTCCCTCAACTGTCGAAAATCAGCAATCATCGAGGTCATCCTCATCAGCTTACTATAAATAGAGGGCTTGGTGCCCTTGATGATCATTTTGATTTGGTCTTTCTCAGAGGGCCGAGTCTGCATTTTCAGAAGCTGGCTTCTCCAGCGGTCTACATACTCCTTGAAGCTTTCTTCCGGCTTCTGCTTAGTGTTCTCCAAATCACGGAGTGACAAGTCAATTTCTAAGTCTGTAACATACTGCTTCAGAAAAGCATCAGCTAGTTCCTTCCAATCTTCTTAACCTTCTTCTCCAGGCTATGATACCAAACACCCAAGTGCCCCCTAAAGTGACATCCCAAACATCTTTTGGACTTGGCGCTGTGATAGGCCCATTGAACTCATGACTGAGACATATTGCTGCAGATGGACTCTCGGGTCTCCATTTCCATTAAACTTGGCCATGTCGGGCAATTTAAACTAAGCTGGCAGCTGTTTCCGAACGTCATTGCCTCATAATCTAACAAATCCTCATTCTTACCCCTCATTTTGCGGGTAACTGTTTCAACCTGATCCCGAAGCTTCTGTAACTCTGCCTGAGACCCAGATACTCTGCATGCTGCAATACTCTGCCATATCATCATCAAAAGTGGGGGTATCACCCCCCCCATTCGAAGGCTCATCACGCCTCACATTCTCAGAATTTGCCCCAGCACGAGGTACATCCATATTTGTCATGGCAGTAGTCAAGGCTTGCAACTGTTCAGTAATCTTGGCGAAACCATTTTCCAACTGATCTATCCGGGAGAAGCATAGAACCGAAAAGTCAAGAAAAATATAGATTACGTGCATGTGCAAACATCAAAATTGGATTATATATCATATAGCAAGCATGACTAATGTAATGGATAAAGGATCAGACCTGCTCTGATACCAATTTTGTTGGGGTTTTTGGGCGCGGGGCGCGGCGGAAGTTGTTGTGTCGGGTGAAATCATAATTAAAAATTTTTTAAATTACCGAATAAATTATCAATATCCAATATGAATAATTTATTCATATTTCACCTAAACATATTTATTCGATATCAAATAACTATTGGACAATTATGACCCATAACATCACTATTTGTAATAAACATTATATTTTTTGTACAAATTAACTATATGACAAAAGAAAATTGCTATTTTATCATTATGTAATTGGATTACTTGGATTATTAATGATAAAAGTACTTATGATTAAATCAGATTAATAAGATATGAGACATTATTAATCCACGAACGGATTAATCATTAAATATCTCTAGTCGTAGTATTATCGAGACTGGACATCGATAATGCAGAATAGACTAGTATTGCACTTGTGCGTGTTATGGAAGCTTAACGGCATAGTTTTCATATGTTTAAGTAATGGATAATTATGCAAGTGTGATAAGAGGTTATGTTAGCTGTTGGACAGGGAATAGTTCGCTCTGGATAGACCCATCGGAATCCCATTGGTAGTATGACTATGTGTCTATAGGAATCCGAATCAGGGTAGGTGTGTGTGATATTTAACCTGAGACTTACGTCGCTAATACTTGCGACAATCAGTTTACTTTGGTATTGGTCGTCCGGAGCTTTAAAAGGTTCTGAGTACACCTGTACTGGGTTTACTGAGAATCGTAGTGTATTGGATGTGATGTCAAGATGGGAGTATCACTTCAGTCATATGGAGATGATGGTCACGCAGGATACGGTAATAGTACTCTCAAATGCTGCAGCTATCAGGATAATATGACTAGGTCATGATTATCCGATTATAGAGACTAGTTACTCGTGATCCGATATATGTTTCGTATAGGGCAGACACAGAGCCAGCCCCAGGCCTAGCAGGTGACATCCGATACTGGATCGTATTACGCATTACATAGTATTACTACGTCTGATACAGATAATATTCCTCCGCGTATATTTCTGGAGAATTGGGTAGGCACGTGACCGGAGTAAACACACACGTATAATGCAAGCGCATGTATCATTCAAGTAGTATAAAAATATCGATCCCACGAGGACTTAATATCTAATCTATTAATTTTATGAGGTCAAATGATTACTAGTATCTAACAGGTTGTTTGATTGATTTGAAATGGTGACGATTCTAAATTTAAAAACAAGTAAATAAAATTGTTCGAAAGTAGGTTTAAGAAAATTCAATATTAAAAACTATCTAGGGTTGTGATTTCTTCCAATATCATTTTAAAGATGAAGTGGTTATCTTAAAGTTGGGTAATATTATGATTTATTAACCTGGAACACTAAATTATGTGTAAGCCTCTGTCGATGGTCAGACACAAATACCCAGTTTAACCCAATTGAACCATATGTCTATGTCAACCAAATTATCTGGATTCATTAAGGTATATGTCTATCCTGTAAGGAAATCTATTAAAGGGTTATCTATCCTCAAGGAAGATCGTGGACTATTGAGTCTAAGGTCTTAAACTTAAAATCCCTATGTCTAGTTCATTTTAAGTTTCCCAGTTCAATTTTATTAATGGCCAGTTAATGAAAAAGCATTAAGATTAAGACTCAATAAATAAATCTTTATATTACCCAATCTATAATCTAACCCCTTATAAACCGGTGATATTGGATTTCATCACAACCCCAGATAACTGGCTTAGTTACGACACATATTTACGGGTAGTAAAAAAAACTTAAAATAAATAAAAGACATAAAGTAAAATACTGAAAATTAAATACTGAAAATTAAATGCTGAAAGTAAATGTTGAAAGTAAATTACTGAAAAGTAAATGCTGAAAGTAAATTACTGAAAGTAAATTGCTGAAAAGTAAATGCTGAAAGTAAATTGCTGAAAAGTAAATGCTGAAAGTAAATTGCTGAAAAGTAATGTGAAAGTGAAATTAACTGAAAATTAAAGAAAGAAAAGTACTGTGCGTAAAAGTAAATTTAAGAAAGTAAAAACTGAAAAGTAAAGAAAAGAAAGTGCGAAAGTGGAAATTAATTACTGAAAGCTGTAAATAAACAAACAAGATACAATCTTCTTAGTATTCTTAAGGAATTCCTTGGAAGAAAGTATATATTTTACAAATGAAATGGTTTGGTATTTATAGGCAAAATTTTGCCTCCATCAAATCATCCACCAAATCAATTATTAATTGCTCCACTAATTGCTCCACCAAATCCATTATTAATTGCTCCACTAATCTTTTATCATTTTTGGTGATGATTTGATAATTTTTATTATTTATTTATTTATTAATTTATTTTTTTGCTTTGAAAATGATTGAAAATGACTTTAATAATTACACACAACACACTTCTGGATTGTTCATCAATTTCGGGCATGAAATCTTCAGAATTCGAAATTATTTTGTCTTTCAAAGCTGTAGATTTGAGTCTTTTTTTAATCTGGAACTTGAATCAGCTCAATCCGATATCAGAGTAAAAAGTTATGCCCAAAATACGACAAATGCGCAAAATTGGAATTTCCAAAACTGCACTTCGTCAAAAACGCCCTTTCAAGTTTCCAATCTCCAAAATTAAATATCAAGTCCAATAATTGCCCTTATTTGACCCATATTTCATCCTAAATGATTTCATTGAGATCCGATATTATTTTATCTGCAAAATAAACTAAAACACATCAAAACGTTCATCAAACCCGAGAAACTAAACAAAATATTAAGTTAAAGAGGCGGTAAATATTGATACATTTCCGCTCATCACACCCCCAAACCTAACATTTTGCTAGTCCTCGAGCAAAACAAATAAATAAAATACAAGAAACAATTAAAATTAAACTAAGCCACTTTCGTAGGGATCACGGTTGCATTTAGCATATGCAACAAGCCTTTAAACCCCTAGGTGTCCCTAGTGGACGAGTTATAGTCTCGTGAGGGCTTACAGCAACGATACCCACAAACGTTTTACAAAAGTAAAAATGTAGTGAAACTAATGCACACAAAAGCAAAAAGACAAGAGAAAAGAGAATAAAGAAGTTAGTGACTAATCAGGTGAAAACTACTCCAAATCAATAGTTGTTTTGTTTCATTCCAAATTACCGAATAAGTAAATTCTCTGATTTATTTTATACCATTCTCCATATACACAGTAGACAAAATATTAATCAACTCATTTTTGCCCACAACAGTCATAAGTGCAGTTGATAAGAGAGTAATATTTTTGTCCTAAAGTTCTATCAGATTTCACACCTTTTTGTAGCAATTGAATAATTTTTCAGATTTTTCAGATTTTTTTCTTTGATTTTTCTCTATTTTTTATTTATATACAATATCTTCCATCTATGTAGCGAGTGTTGGGTCGGTGGCTCCCAAACCAGTTGGCTTTAGGGCACCAGGTGTTAAGACACCCCTACGAACTTAATTACTCAGACTTCAGATATATATATATTTTTGCAGCATCTTTGATCCATGTAACGAGCTTTGGGCCAGTGACTCCCAAACCAGTTGGTTTTAGGGCACTAGGTGTTAAAACACCCTTACAGACTTAATAACTCGGATCTGAGACGTTTTTTTTTTTACTCCATTGCTTTTTGAGATGCTTCCTCTAATTAAACTAGAGCACTGAATATTACAAACTTTTCAATTTTAGCTCATGTCCGTATGGTACTATATATGTTGATAATACCTATCAACTGAGCATATGAAGATCCATTTTAGTCCGTTTTATGGAGAATTCACAAATTAAATAATTCAAAAGGAAATAAACAAAAATTAACTTATTTCGAAAATAGGCTTGAGATACGTCTCAGAAGTGGAAACTCTTTACTCAGCTATCTCTTACCAATTTCACCCTTTTAGTCAAAATAAAAACACAAAAACGCAAAATATTTTTGTAATTTTTGAAAATTTTCTAATTTTTTTGTATTTTTCGAAAAATTTTGGACTAAAAATAAAAACAACACACAAACTAAAAACAAGGTACTGATCAACTAATTCCCTCCCCCAAACCTAAATGAGACATTGTCCCCAATGTCTTAAAAAGTAGAAGAAGAGTTTAGAAAATAATACCTGGTTAGCTGAAATTCTACAGGAAATTAAAGGTTAAGATCCAAATTAATCCTACGCCTCTTACCACGATCGTCCTCAGACCAATTTATCTTTGAAAGGATATGGTCAACTCGTGGTTCATAGGCTATGAGTTGGTCTATTAGATCCGGAGCAGTTCTGGCAGTAAAGAGGAGTTATTTCAAAGGTTTTGACACGAACCCATTTCTCCGGGCATCATCAAGAAACACACAAAGAAAATCATAAAATCCATCAACGTTGTACAGCCCAATTGGTTTCTGGTGTATGTTCAGGTTCGCCCAAGATAGCACAATAAAAATTTCCTCCAATGTACCCAAGCCACCTGGCAAAGTAATAAAAGCACCAGCACGGTTAATCATTTCTACCAAACGTTCAGACATACCTGGCACGATCAGTTCCTCTCCGTTTGATGGTTCAATAAGATTTGCTTCTGCCAAGGGTTTTGGGATGATTCCCAAAACGTGACTGCCCTTCTTGTACAGCTTTTGAAACGATCCCCATAAGTCCAAGATTGCCTCCGCCATATATTAAATGCATATTTCTTGCAGCTAAGACTTGACCCAATTCTTGTGCTGCTTCTACGTATTGTGGCTTAACACCAACACTACTACCGCAAAAACACACAGATGTTTTCAACTCGTCTTCTTGAAGTGGATTCCATTTTTTATATGTATTTCTTTCTCAACTCTGGATGCCTTCAAAAGTGCAATGACGGGCTGAATTTATAGTACCTGAAAAGGGTGAGTAAAAATAGCACACAGTATCTTCCAGATGACGATTAGTAGCGAAATAATATCGTGATAGTCAAAAAGGTCTGGATCCTTTCAGAGAAAATAAAAGAAAACAACAAAACAAATCACAATTATTAAGAAAAGACAAAGAGATATAATATTTACAAGAAAAGTAATGGCTTGATTGACGTCTATGCGTCAGGGACAAGCTTCCCATCCAATTTTCTTATAAACTGGCAAACAGGATCTTTTTGAGTCAGATTTCTTTCTTTTTGGAATTGTGTATGTAATTTGCGAATGGCTATGTGAACATATCCACTGGGATGCGTCTCAAGAGTTAAAGATATATCATCTAAAGACTCATTACTCAAGCCATCCCTAATGAATTTAATTTTGTCTTCGCGATTATCAGACACCATTCCTAAAGAACGACAACGAGTATTGCAATTCCAGCGTGCACATTTGTAACAAACACCCATTTGTTTAGCTCTACGTTCTTTACATAGGTGCTTCTTCCAAAACCAGACAGATGTGAAATAAAAGAGTCAGAAGACTCACCTGCCAATCGGAATCGTGCTTCAATTACCCAACGAATGTCATTAGGAATACCTTTGATCATCAGTAGTCTCATCCGTTCCAAGCGAGCTTTGTAGACTTTCATCAGAGATTTTTTAGGGAGAGAAGGAAATTGCTTGTGAAGATTTGCGAGAGCTTTTTCATCGTGAAATGACTAAACCTGCGAAAATTAAACACACATAAATAAACACACCAGATCACAATATATACAAAAATTGCATGGGTTGCCTCCCTGCGAGCGCTAAGTTTAAAGTCGTCAGCTAGACGTGACTTCTCGAACGTTAGGCTAGATCTGAAAGTGTGACACTTTCTTTTTGTCGCTCAAATGATCTCCCCAGTAGTGCTTAACACGCTTGTTTTTAACCTTGAAAGTTTTGTTGGAGTCAGGATCATGTATCTCAACGGCTCTGTCTGGTAAAACCTTGGTGATCACAAATGGACCTGACCACCGTGATTTTAGCTTCCATGGGAAGAATTTCCCCTTGATTTTTTTAACAGTACCTTCTGCCCTGGTTCCAGTTGTATGCGCACTATCTCATCATGTCTTTTCCTTGCCTTTTCCTTGTACAATTTGGCATCCTCAAAAGGCTGTATGTGAAATTCCTCCAATTCGTTGAGCTGGTGGAACTTTTTTCTCTTCTGTTGCTTGTAGTGCAAGAATAGGCTTCTTCAGTACGCAGTGCGCTTTATCTTCAGGCTCCACAGGTAATTGACATGCTTTAAGTTTGTCAGTAGAACTTTGTCTTTCATCAGAGTTCTGAACGTACTATGTATCACATCAAGTCTGAAACATTCCTCCTTCTTTTCGTCATCTGGGAAATTCATGGCTTTGAAAACATTGAATGTTACTTCTTAGTCTTGTACCCTCATGGTTAGTTCTCCTTTTTTGTACATCAATAATGGTTCGACCTGTAGCCAAGAATGGTCTCCCGAGGATGAATGGCACGTCTGCGTCTTCCTCCATATCAAGGACAATAAAATCTGCTGGGAAAATGAATTTGTCAACCTTGACCAGCACATCCTCAACTACGCCTCTTGGAAATATGAGCGTTCTATCAGCAAGTTGTAGTGAGACTGAAGTGGACATTGTTTCTCCAATCTGTAGTTTCCTGAAAATAGAAAAAGGCATCAAGTTAACACTAGCACCTAAATCACACAGAGCCTTACCGAAGTCATGTTCTCATATGGTGCAAGGAACAATGAAACTGCTAGGATCGTTCAACTTTAGAGGAAGTTTTCTCTGAATGATAGCGCTGCATTCTTCTGATAATGGTACTGTCTCATAATCTCCCAATCTCCGCTTTCGTGAAAGAATGTCTTTCATGAATTTGGCATAGCTGGGCATTTGTTCCAACGCTTCTGCAAATGGAATGTTGATATGCAGCGTTTTGAAGATCTCCAGGAACCGAGAAAACTGCTTGTCCAATTTGTTCTTCTGAAGACGTTGAGGAAAAGGTAGAGGTGGAATGATCTGTTCTTTTTCCTTTGCTTCTTTTTCCTCCATCTGTTGCTTTGTTTCTTTTGGAACTTCCTCAGCAGCTATTTTGGCTCCAACATCTTTGTTGATTTCAGTACCGCTTTTTAACATGATGGCATGACATTGCTCTTTCCCCATGTTTCTTGGATTTAGCTCTGTGTTGCTAGGAAGGGTACCTGGCGGTCTGTAACTCTGAGCATTTGCCAGTTGTCCAATTTGATTCTTCAGTGCTTTAATAGAAGCAGATTGAATTTGAATTAATACTGCTTGGGATTGAAACATAGCATCATAACTTGCTGCTTGAGATTGAAACATAGTATCATATCTTGCTGCTTGAGAGTCGTGTTTTACTTCTATCTTTTTCAAGTGGGTCAACACTTCTATTATTCCTGGTTCATTTGCCTGCTCATGGCTTTTGTTCTGTTGCTGGAATTCAGGTGGTGGATAGTTCAACTGTTGGCCTGAATTGTTGCTCCATGAAAAATTGAGATGATTCCTCCACCCTGGGTTGTAGGTGTTGGAATATGGATTGTTCCCCTATCTGTTGAAATTGTTGAAATAATTCACCGTTTCTTTATGTTGGTTGAAAGATTTTGACTCAGGTGCTCCTCCAAATGGTGAACTTGTGGATCCACCATTAACTTTTATGTTAAGAGTTTCCAGATTTTTGCAAATCACATCCAGCTTGGAATTCAGTGCTGTGTTGGCTCCAACTTCATAAATTCCTGCAATTCTTTGGATCATGCTCCTTTCTGTTGGCCATAAAGAATTGTTGTTGGCCATTTATTCGATTAGGTCCCAGGCTTCATCTTCTTCTTTTGCCATTAAAGCTCCTCCAGCAGCAGCATCGATTGTGGTTCTCATTATTCTAGAAAGTCCATTATAGAATGTTTGGACTTAAAGCCATTTTGGAATTCATGGTGAGGATATTTCCGGAGCAAATCTTGTACCTTTCCCAAGCTTCGCAGAGGGATTCTGAATCTTGTTGTACAAAGGATGTGATGTCATTCCTTAGCTTTCCGGTTCTGGCTGGTGGAAAGTACTTTGCAAGAAATTTGGTGGCTAAAGTGTTCCAAGTTGTGATAGAACCTGCTGGTAGTGAATGTAGCCAAGCTTTAGCTCTTTCTTTCAGGGAATATGGAAAAACTCGCAGTCTCATTGCTTCTTCTGATGCTCTGTTGTAGTTGAAAGTACCGCAAACTTCCAGGAAGTTACTGATGTGGGCATTAGGATCTTCAGTTGCATTCCCCCCGAACTGAACTGATTGCTGAATCATCTGAATGCATTTTTTGATGTCACACGCATTTGCTAGTAAGGGAGGAAGTACAATACAGGAAATGAGTCTGTCAACCACCGGAATGGTTTTGTCTCGAATGGGAATTGGTGGTGCAACCTCCAACGGTTCAGGTTCCATGGACTAAAGCTTCTTGGCCTTCTCGTCTTTCCCTTCTAACTGTCTGATGGTTCTTTCAATTTATGGGTCAAGCGGTCGGAGTTCAAAGATTTGGTTCGTCCTATGTAGTTTCTGAGAACCTGAAACACAAGAAAACAAAAAAAAACAATAGTAAGAAGAAATTAGATACAAGTAACGTATCTAACCCCAAAATTAATAGTGAAAGATAAATAAGTCCCCGGAAACGGCGCCAAAAACTTGACCGGCGTAAACACACACGTATAACGCAAGCGCACGTATCGTTCAAGTAGTATAAAAATATCGATCCCACGAGGACTTAATATCTAATCTATTAATTTTATGAGGTCAAATGATTACTAGTATCTAACAGGTGTTTGATTGATTTGAAATGGTGACGATTCTAAATTTAAAAACAAGTAAATAAAATTGTTCGAAAGTAGGTTTTAAGAAAATTCAATATTAAAAACTATCTAGGGTTGTGATTTCTTCCAATATCATTTTAAAGATGAAGTGGTTATCTTAAAGTTGGGTAATATATTGATTTATTAACCTGGAACACTAAATTATGTTTAAGCCTCTGTCGATGGTCAGACACAAATACCCAGTTTAACCCAATTGAACCATATGTCTATGTCAACCAAATTATCTGGATTCATTAAGTTTCAGTTCCAATTATGGCTACCCCCGCCCGACAGGTATATGTCTATCCTGTAAGGAAATCTATTAAAGGGTTATCTATCCTCTAGGAAGATCGTGGACTATTGAGTCTAAGGTCTTAAACTTAAAATCCCTATGTCTAGTTCATTTTAAGTTTCCCAGTTCAATTTTATTAATGGCCAGTTAATGAAAAAGCATTAAGATTAAGACTCAATAAATAAATCTTTATATTACCCAAGCTATAATCTAACTCCTTATAAACCGGTGATATTGGATTTCATCACAACCTCAGATAACTGGCTTAGTTACGACACATATTTACGGGTAGTAAAAAAACTTAAATAAAATTAAAGACATAAAGTAAAATACTGAAAATTAAATACTGAAAATTAAATGCTGAAAAGTAAATGCTGAAAGTAAAATACTGAAAGTAAATGCTGAAAGTAAATTGCTGAAAAGTAAATTGCTGAAAAGTAAATGCTGAAAGTAAATTGCTGAAAAGTAAATACTGAAAGTAAATTGCTGAAAAGTAAATGCTGAAAGTAAATTGCTGAAAATTAAAGAAAGAAAAGTACTGTGCGTAAAAGTAAATTACGTAAAGTAAAAACTGAAAAAAAGAAAGAAAAGAAAGTGCGAAAGCGGAAATTAATTACTGAAAGCTGTAAATAAACAAACAAGATACAATCTTCTTAGTATTCTTAAGGAATTCCTTAGAAGAAAATATATATTTTACAAATGAAATGGCTTGGTATTTATAGGCAAAATTTTGCCTTCATCAAATCATCCACCAAATCAATTATTAATTGCTCCACTAATTGCTCCACCAAATCCATTATTAATTGCTCCAATAATCTTTATCATTTTTGGTGATGATTTGATAATTTTTATTATTTATTTATTAATTTATTTTTTTTGCTTTGAAAATGATTGAAAGTGACTTTAATAATTACACACAACACACTTCTGGATGGTTCATCAATTTCGGGCATGAAATCTTCAGAATTCGAATTTATTTTGTCTTTCAAAGCTGTAGATCTTTGAGTCTTCTGTAATCTGGAACTTGAATCAGCCCAATCCGATATTGGAGTAAAAAGTTATGCCCAAAATACGACAGATGCGCAAAACTGGAATTTCCAAAACTGCACTTCGTCAAAAACGCACTTTCAAGTTTCCAATCTCCAAAATTAAAATATCAAGTTCAATAATAGCCTTATTTGACCCATATTTCGTCCTAAATGATTTCATTGAGATCCGATATTATTTTATCTGCAAAATAAACTAAAACACATCAAAACGTTCATCAAACCCGAGAAACTAAACAAAATATTAAGTTAAAGGGGCGGTAAATATTAATATATTTTCCGCTCATCAGCACGGTGCTTTGCTAGAAGCCAACCATGTCTTGTAAATCGGTGAGAACGTGGTATGGGGTACGCACGTATCGGATAGTCCAACAACCGTATTTACTGCCAACATATCCAGGAATCTATTGGGTTGCTTCCCAAAGATTCATCGATGACATTTGCCTCGAATAAAATTAATCTGGGATTAATTATGAGAGAGAAAATTAATCTGGGATTAATTGTGATAAGAATTAATCTTGGATTAAATTCGTACAGAAGAGAGAGCGCGATTAATTTAGAATTAACCGGTAAAATAAATTTAATAGTTAAATTGGATTTTTCTATTTAATTTGTTTATTTGGGCTAAAATAATATATCGGATATATTAATTGAAATTGGATTTCAATACGAAATTAAAATTGGATTTTAATTCAAGCGAACGAATTAATTTGGAATTAATTCGTAAGTGATTTTCGTAATAATTTTGCGATGCATAATTATTTAATTAAATTGGATTTAATTATTTAGCGACGGAAAATTCGTTTAGTCGAATTAAACGAACCCGGGCCCAAAGCTAAGTTGTGTGTTGGAGATGCCAACTTGAATTTTGAATTTAAAGTGGTGGGACCCACTTCACTTATATCAACTTGTCAAAAGTGTGATGTGAGTGGTTGGCAAAATTTAATGAAACCATTTGCTTTTCACCAACCTTGTTTTGTTTTTGGAAAACAATTACACAACTACTTAGTTTTGGAAACTTAAGACAACACAACACAAAAAAAAACTTATCTCTCTCTTCCTCCATGCTTGGCCGATTGCTCTCTTCTTCCTTGGGAAAATTTTGTTTTCAAATTTGTTCAAGCTAGCACTTGTAGAGTTGAATCAAGGTGATAGAGAAACTCACCCCAAGAGTTTAGAACTCAACATAAAGCTTGAAGCTTCTACATCCAAAGGATTTTTTGAAAATTCTCAACCGATCAATGTAAGTTTTTTCCGTAAATTTTATTGATTATTTACACACAAAACATTGTTTATAGATCTTGTGGCATGTGTAGGACACTAACAATGGTATCAGAGCCATCTAAGCATGATTTGAAATTCTAGGGTTCTTAACTTTAATTTGGGGATTTTGCTTGGAGCATGTAATTTTCTAAATTGATTGTTTGGTTAGTCTTGGATGATGATAACTAAGAGTTATGTATGGTTGGATTGTGAAAAATTGATTAGATCAAAAATTCCCTAAAATCCTTACCTTGGCCGAACATATACCGTAGGAAGAGCTCATGGTGAATTTTAGAAATTATACAATTGGATGTGTTATAAGCATGAATGAATATTGATTGTTGATTTAATTGGATTGAAATCAAAATTGGATATAATTTCTTGCTATTGCCGTGTGAGTATGAAACATGTTGGATGAATTGATTTTACTTAATTTTGTGTTGGACATGAATTGAAAGTAAAGCATGATTAATTAATATTTTGGAAATATTAGATTAATTAATTAATTGTGTTAATTATATTTAATTAGATTAATATGATATTTAGAATAATGTATTAATCTAATTTGTTGTATTTGGGCTAATGGGCTTGGTTGGGCCAAGTATGGTTTTGGACAATTGTGTTGGATCCATTGGGCCAAAAACCATTTCCATAAAGTCCAAAATATGACTTTGGGCCTTTTATTATTTAATTGGGCTAATGGGCTAAAATTGATTTTTGGCATAGGGTGATTTCTAAATAGGCCTTAGCATTTGGGTTTGATCCATAATGGCCAAAGTCCATGCCTAAAGAATTAATTGAAAGCCCATTGGACTTAATTGAAAAGGCATTGGATGCTAATTGGGCCTTTGAGACCCATTTGGATTGGATTTGGAATCCAAGTCTAAAAAGGCACTAAAATAAGTGTAATTGTTTAATTTGGAATTAAACTAGAATTAGTATTGAATACAATTAAAATTGGATTTAATATTGTAGTTCGATATAATTCAAGAATACTTACTTTGAGTATTTATTCTTAAACGAGTTGGACTCGCACAAATCAAATCGTTGTATGAACATTGGATGGTCATTAATTGAAGATTAATTAATGGATTAGATTGATTGACAACATGCTTTTTGTGAATACTTGGATGTATATATGAATAATGTATATCGGATGGATATTAGATGGGTGGGGGGCAATTTGGAAATTGTTGTAAATATGGTATTTATTTAAATTGGACCTGCGTGTCCAGCCTATCACCTCTATTCTCTTTGTATTTCTCTTCTCACCAATTCCCCTCAATATAAATGAGGTTTCTTTTAGTGTTATGTAATTGGGTAGAAGAATGTAAAGTGCTAGCGGGAGAGAGAGGAAAGAGAGAGAGATTTGTTCTAGGAACGAATTGTATTATATATCCATCCGCATATCATTATTATTTTATCGCGCCTTATTATGCTTTTAGAATGCATGTTTAAGGGTGTATGATGAGACATAATCAAAGATAATAAATTGGTTGTCAATTTATGAAAACGCCCTCACATCAAATATTAAGCATTTTCTTCCATTGAGTGGTTCTTTCTCAAGATCCAAGATTGGCTTTGATTTGTTGGCCAAAGTCAAGATCATTGTCCATCGCGGATGTGTTTGAACCATGAAAGCTTTGTTATACATCGGTGTCTTGGGCAGTTTTGATTTTTTGGCCAAAGTCAAGGTCACTTCTGTTCATCGACGTAGATTACGAAGTTTTCCCACTGTTAATGGGTCGGCTTAACTGAATCATTAAGTTTGTTGAGCCAAACCAAGACTTAGTTGATTTAGAGGAAACAGGTTAGGAATATATTGGATATATGTTTCGGACTTGGAGGTCCACCTACCGGACCTAGGAATTGGATGGGATCCAATTGATCTTAGAGATCTACCTAGTTAAGTTTTATACAGCTTGTTGGCCAAAGTCAAGGTGTGTATTATTTAACGAGATCCTAGCCCACTAGGAAACTAGGTTTCCCGAGTACTCAACAGAGGGTTAGAGGCTCGCCGAAAAATAGTGGGAGGCTAGTATTAAATTTGCAATTTCGTTTAATATTTGCCAATGCGCGCTCTTTTAATTATTTTTCGTCGTTATATATATATTAGTTGGACTAATATTTTGTTGTTTTATTTGAACAGTTGGACTGTACTAAACACTACTCCATTTGTAGTTGGTTATATAGTTGGACTATAGTAACCATTGCATTTTGAGTGTACCCAAAAATGTGATTGGATAGTTGGACTATAGCAATCAAGATGGCTGGAAAGATTAGCGTTAGGGACATCATCATGGGTGACAATGTCTTTAACAGCTCCAATTTCCAGATTGGGAGATGAACCTCAGGATAGTCCTGGGGCGAGAAGTTACTCTATGTCATAGAGAAACCTCTCGGGCCTGAGCCCAGAGTTGAGCAAACAGTGGAGCATGAGCTTTGGAAGACTCATCGTGATGATAACTTTACTGTCAATCTGTCATACTTGCTGCAATGACTCCTCAATTTCATCGTCAGAATAAAGGATTGGATCCTTATAATATGATGTTGAAATTGAAGGATCTTCAGATCTAACCTTAGATCTCAGAAGTACGAATTGCAAAAGAAGCTCTTTCGCTCGCGTATGTCAGAGGGTACATCTTTCGAGCATTATGTGTCACAGATGATTGCTGACATCGAATAGCTAGGTCAGCTAGGCATTACCTTCGAGGCCGAGACTTCTTAGATTTGATCTTACAGTATCTGCTCTGATTGCTGGGGGGGCGGGTTCGTCATGAACTATAACATGATGAACAAGAGAAGACTCTTGGAGAGTTAATGACGATGCTGAAAGAGGCAGAGCCAGAGCTTCTAAAGGGTAAGAAGCGCGAGGTGCATCTGTTGGACAAAATGACCCATAGCGTCACTATTTGCACAGATCATTGTGTTGTTGTAGCAAATTAACTATGTAACAAGGAAATTGCACTCTCGTCATTTGTGATTAGATCACCTTAGATATATAAATGAAGAGAGGTCCCTATGATTAGTTCCTGGATTGAGATGATATGAGACAGTATCAGTCCACGAAGGATTAATCATTAAATATCCCTAGCCGTAGTATTATCGAGACTGGACATCGATAATGCGGAATAGGCTAGTATTGCACTTGTGCGCGTTGTGAGGGCACAACGGCATAGTTCTCATATATATAAGTATTGGATACTTGTGCAAGTGCGATAGGAGGTCGTGTTTCACCGATGGTACGGGAAACAGCTTCGCTCTGGATAGACCCTTCGGAATCCCATTGGTATTATGACTAGGTGTCTATGGGAGGCCGAAATCAAGGTAGGTGTGTATAGTCTTAACCTGAGACTTACATCGCTAATACTTACGACAATCGGTAAACTTTGGTTTGGTGGTGGGGGATCTTAACTGGTTCTGTGTTCACCTCTTCTGGGTTTATCAGGAATCGTAGTGTATTGGATGTGATGTCGAGACGGAAGTGTCACTCCAGTCATTATGGAGATGATGTCACGCAGGATACGGTATTAGTGCTCTTAAAGTGATGCGCATCCAATCGTGATATTATGACCAGGTCATGAATATCCGATTATAGAGACTAGTTACCAGACATCCGATATGTGTTTCGGACGGGGCAGACACTTATCCAGCCCCAGCCCTAGCACGTGATTATCCGATACTGGGCCAATATGCACAATACATTGTATACTACGCTTGATACAGATCTAGATATTCTTTGATGAATATGTCCGGAGAACTGGGAAGACTTGGTGCTTTGCTAGGAGTCGACCTTGTCTCGTAAATCGGTAGAACGTAGTACTTGGTACGTACGTGATTCGGATACTCCGACGACCGTATTTACTGCCAGATTATCCGGGGATCTCATGGGTCGCTTCCCGATAATCCACCGATGACGCACAACTCGCACTCTTGAATAATCTGGGATTATAATAGAAAGAGAGAAAAATTAATCTAGGATTAATTACGGAGATATTTTATCCGGGATAAATATCGTCTAGAGAGAGAGAACGATTAATTTGGAATTAATCGGTAAATTAATATATTCGATATATTAAACGAAATTAGATTTCGACGCGGAATTAAAATTAGATTTTAATTCGGGCAAACGAGTTAATTTAGAATTAATTCGTTAGCGACGTAAATAATAATTTCGCCAGGCGCAATTATTTATTTAAATTCGATTGAATTAACGTCGCGACGTAAGCTCGGTATTTCGGAAATATCGAACCCGAACGCGTGAGTGCACGTGGGCCCACTTTCATTTGGAAACGTGTGGGGCCCACATGACACATGTCATTCTAATGCTTTGCATGTAGATAGTGTACATTGCACTCAATGTTATTGCATGGAAATTGAGTGTTTGACACTCTAAGCTATTGCATGTGTTTTGTGTCATAAATTTATTATTAATTTAATAAATTATGGCATAAATATAAATTGATTTTTGGTGGTAAATCATTTTAAATACATACACACATTTTTCTCTCAAAATTTCTCTTCCTCTCACGGAATGGTGGCCATTTCTTCACTGGTTTGAACCAGTTTGGCGTGAGTTTAGGGAAGCAAGAGTTGGGTTTTCATGGTGTGAAACCGCAAGTGCTAGCACACTACGAGTCTTGCGAAGGTGGTAGGGAGGTTCCCCCATGAGACGGGATCCATCCGACGAAGATTGGAGCTCCGTTTCTTCACCCAATTCTGTTTTGCAGGGCAGTGGACTGCATGCAGTGGGCGTGAATGGCAGTGCGTTTTTTGGGCTTGAATCGTCTCCAAATCGACTCTACCGATCAATGTGAGTATTCCGCTACCTCCGTTGATGTGTTCACACATAATTTCATGTCTTGTTTGATCTTGGGACCCTATAGAAAACCAACAATGGCATCAAGAGCTATGTTGCAAGCATGAAATTTGTAGGGTTTAAAATTTGGGTAAATGTTTGTTGAGCATGATTTGAATGAATTGTTTGTTTGAGTATGCTTATAACATGTTTAAATTCATTTTGGTTGGACTAATTTGATGAAAAATGATTTGGAATTATTTTCCCCAAATTATATGCCTTGGCCGAATACAAAATTGATTTTGAATCTTGGAATTTGTTGATTTTAATTCATTGGATGAGTTAAAATCATGTAGGATGATGTTAATTTAATGTCAATTGGATTGTACTTTGAATTGAACATAAAACCTAAATTCCATGGTTGGCCGAATGGATATGCCCTAGTTTGTCTTGGAAATTTTTGATTTTGATAATTGGATGTATGAAATCATTCGGGAATGTATGTTTAATGTCGATGCGGATTAATTGGATTGAAACCGAATCGGACATGAAATCACTCCTTGGCCGAGAGCATGAAAGCATGTAATGGGTTTGATTTTTCATTATGTGTGTTTGACATGTAATAATGAATTAAGCATGATTAATTGGACTAATTTGGTGCTTCGGAAATATCGATTTAGTCGATTAATCATATAATGCACTTTTGGTAATTAAATTGTGAAAATTGGATTTTTGGATTTAATTAATTGGGCCTAATTTTGGAAATTAGAATTTAATGTTGTAATTGGGCTTTTGGGCTTGATTTATCAAGTTTGGTTTAGGCCAAGTGGATTGGATCCAATTGGGCCCAAAACTTAACCATAAAGCCCAATTGTGACTAATGAACCTTTAAAGTTTAATTGGGCCTAATGGGCCGAAATGATTTCTAAGGCATTTTGGGTGATTCCACTATTGGGCTTTGGGTTGCCGAAGCCCATGCCTAAAGAAATTAATTGAAGCCCATTAGACTTAAATTAAATTGACGTTGGACGTTAATCGGTCTTTGAGACGCGTTACGATTAAATTTGGAATTTAAATCGAAAAGGTTTATTAAATATAAAGTGCAATATTTAATTTGGAATTGAATAATGAATTAGTATTAAATACATGTTAAATTTGATTTAATGATGTAGTTTAATTTAATTCATGAATTCGTACTTTGAGTACTTATTCGCAAAAACGAGTTTGACTCGAACAAAATCAAATCGTTGTTTGAACATTGGATGATCACTTAATTATCAGATTAATTAATTTGATTAGATTGATTGATAGCATGCTTGTGTGTGTGAATACGTGGTTGTGTTGAATGAATAATGCATATCGGATGGATATTAGTCGGGTGGGCAATTTTAGAAATTGTTGTAATAAATTCGATTTATTAAATTGGACCTGCGTGTCCAGCCTTATCACCTTCTTTCTCTTTGTATTCTCTTCTCACCTATTCCCCTCTATGTATGAGGTTTCTTTAGAAGTGTAGTGTAACGGGTAGAAGTAGTACAAGTGCTAGCTTGAGTGAGAAAGGGAGAGATTTGATCTAGGATCAATGTGTTAAGTATCCATCCGCATATCATTATTTTATTTCATACTCGCTTTATTATGTATTTAGAATGCATGTTTAAGGGTGTATGATGATGAGACCTAACAAAGATAATTAAATTGGTAGCCAATTTGCACGCGAAAAAACCCTCGTTTATATTAAGCAAATATCCTTCCATTGAATGATTCTTGTTCAAGATCCGAAGTTGGCATTGGTTTTTATTGACCAAAGTCAAGACCTTTGTCAATCAAGGATGTACTTGAATCATGAGAGGAGTTTTGTTGCATATCGGTTGTCTTGTCCAAATCGTGATTTTATTGACCAAAGTCAGATCACTTTTTGTCCAATGACATTGATTACGAAACTTTTTCGTCAATGGGTCCTGCTTAACTGGAATCATTAGGTTTGTGTTTGGCCAAAGCCAAGGCCTAATGATTCGGAGGAAGTATGGTTAGGAAAATGTAATGGTTACATTGACATTATACATATGTTTCGGACTTGGATGTCCACCTAACGGATCTAGGAATTGGATGAGATCCAATTGATCTGAGAGATCTACCTAGTTAAATAGCATACAACTTTTTATTGGCCAAAGTCAGGGTTGTGTGTTATTTAACGGGATCCTAGCCCACTAGGAAACACGGTTTCCCGAGTACTCCACAGAGGGTTAGAGGCTCGACGAAAAATAGTGGGAGGCAAGTATTGAATTTGCAACATTCGTTCAATACTCGCTAAACACGCTCATTTTATTTTACTCGTCATATTAATCAAAAGTATTAGTCGGACTAATATTTATGTTGTTTAAAAAATATATATATATATAATATATTATATATATATAATATATATAATATATATATATATATATAGTTGGACTATATACAAACTCATTCAAATTATAGTTGATTTTATAATTGGATTATAGTAATCAATATAATTGAATTAAATGATAGTTGATTTTATAATGGGATTATAGTAATCAATATTAAAATTATAGTTGATTAAATAATTGGATTATTGTAATCATTATAATAAATAGTACCTTAATAAATTGATTAAATAGTTGGACTATTGAAATCAAGAAAGAATTGAAAGGTTGAATATTTAAAATATATAATCCTTGGATTAAATGTTTTAAATGATTTAATTTTCAATTGGGAATTAATAATAGGTTAATTTATTTGATAAAATAACTTATTATGACTAAGCCCATTATTAAGCAAATAGTAGAGCATAAAGTCTTTGGAAGATTTATGTGATGATGACTTTAGTGCTTAATTAATATACTTATAATAAATCTATCTTTAGATTTAAAAGTATTAAAATTGCAATTAATAATTCTTGGAGAATTAATTGACTATTCTAGTGAAGAAAAGTCAAAGTTTGCAATTGGGCATGTAGCACAAGGTGCACATCATTTCGATATTCTAAAACCAAAAGGTTTGAGAATATTGAAATGAAAAATGATAATTGACATATCCCAAAGTGACTACCATTTGGATATGGAGACACAAGGAATTAAAGAAAGGGCGAGGCTCTAACTTTAAAATATTTGTCAAAGTTATGTTCACTACTAGTATTAAAATTGGATTTTAAATACTTAGTGTGGTACATAATACATATATGTATTGACGTTCAGAATCCGCTATGAGCTGGATACTGGCTTCAAGCCGAGATTTCTCTGCGAATTGGAAACGGGACGAAAGTCGCTGTTTCGACCGTAGATACCTAAGTTTAGGAACTACCTTTAGGTATGTACTTAAATTAGGAAATGTTATAATGTAACTAGTTTAACTAGAGACATTATCTCTATATCAGTGTTTAATCCATTGCGGATAAAACCTTTATATTCTAGAACACTAAAGTGTTTTAATATATAAAGATGATACTGAGATAAATACATTGGATGTAAATAACAGAATTTATATTTTGAATATAAATAAAATCTCAAACATATAAAATGACAAATAAATAGCTCAAATTGATTTGATCAATAGAGACTTATTTGTGGCATTGTTGTCTAGGACACAATTAAAGAAGACTCGTATATCCACACTTTTAAGAGTGGGTACTAGGACTGATTTGACTATTCAAATAAGGTCTACGAATCTAGTTTATTAGGTTAAATACCTAAAATACTATTTACTTGGTAATAGTAAAATGGCCACCGATCTGTTAGCCCTATTCATGGTGAAGTAGTGGGCCCATATCTAGCTAGGCTAGATGTAACATGAATATTTCGTGACCTTAACGGATGATGTGACATCACGTTGTGGTTATGTGTTTCTTTTGAAGAACACAAATCAGAAACTTTTAGAGTTTCGACACGAAGTAGACAAACAGATCGGCTATAGTATTATTCCGCCACGGTATACCGTAATGGAAATACTTAAGCAGTAAGTTTCATACGTACATGAAAGAGTATGGTATTCTTTCAGATGAGGACTCCTCTCGAGACACGTCAGTTAGACGATGTGTCTGAACTAAAAACCGAATTTTGTTGGACATAATAAGGTTTATCACGAGTCGCTCTGAGCTACTATTTCCTTCAACAGGATATGTATTAACAGTGCAAAACTTATTTAGAATAAGGTTCCATATAAATCTGTTTGACAGATATCATATAGGATATGAACAGGGAAGAAACGAGGTTTCTCATTCCTGATAATTTGGGTATGCCAGGCATAGTTTGGATGATACAAAACTAAGGACCCAAATTGGATAAGTGCCAATATAGGTTATCTAAGGGAAACCTTAAGTATAGTACTTGTAAATCCCACATGAGAACAATATAATTGTTGCTCACCATGCGGTTTTCCTGAGAGGAATACCGATATGCAGTGGTCAGTGGGAGGATAGTGATGATACTCGATGAAAATCGGAGTAATAACGTTCCAGGCACGAAGTCCTTAATGGAACACAAATAGTTCATCTATGATGAATCTATACCATTAATCTTCAAATACACAAGAACTCGTAGATTGGATAGAGTCAGAAAACAACCTAGGGTATGGGTTTCTGATCTAACCTCATAATGATGTCAATCTTATGGAGGTGTACCATCCGACTACGTTATGAGGAAGTGATACGAGGTATCGACTCCCTGTTGAGGCAAAGTGCCATGAGTTCGAAATGGATTCCATGTATAACAACTATTTTGGATACTAGTTGTTGTACCACAAGGCATTGTGCCTATGGTACATTTAACGTCTTCAAGGAAGACATACATGGATGGCAACATACCAACGTACAAAGCTAGGCTTTTGACGGAAAGGTATCGTTATCAACATTATGTTAATAACGGTTCAACCTTTTACCTGTTGCCATGGTAAATCCATTTTGAAAATGCTTGAAAATAACTATATATTTCATTTATGAAATATGTCAGTTATAGATCAAAATCGCTTTCCTGAAAAGGAAACCTTTTGGAGGATATTTACAACATCCTGACGATTTTGTATAACCGACAAACAAGGTTTGCGGGTTATTCGATCCATGTTTGGATTGATGCAAGCATAAGGTTCTTGGAACTGTTTTTGAAATAATCATAATGGTTTATGATTTGACTCAAAACGAAATAATTCTTGTGTATATAAGGAGGTTAGTGGGAGAGCGCACTGACAGTGAAATTCCCATAAAGCAATTGGTTGAAAGCTTGGCTTTCATAGATATTCTTCATAGAAATTCTCCGTAGAATTCTGGGGAGTAACAACCTTTATTCAAGGAATAAAGATCTACTGGGATAGATTTGGAGTTTGTTAACACTCTCTGGGAAATTGTACATTTAAAATGTACTTGTATTGGTGTCTCATACGCTTCAAGCATATGGAGTCACAATCAGGTCAATCCAAGTGACAGTCACTGGATTGAAATTAAGAACATCTGTTAGTATCTCTGAGAACTAAAGATGCTATCTTAAACTATGGAGAGGGAGAACTTGAAGTGACTGGGATCACTGCAGCAAGTTTCCAAACGATTAAATACTGCGGTACTATAAAGTTTGAATAACGGGACAGTGAGCTGGAAATCTTCCAAGCAAGATAACTGTTGCCGAATAAACAACAAATGCGGATTATGCTGCTGCAGTGAGCAGCAGCAATAGAAGCCATTTGGATCGATAATAAATCTAATTAGATTAGATATAGTTCTGTTAGCAGCTGAGCTAGGCGTCAGCACAGGCTAAGGAATTAAAGGTCTCATCGACGATCCAGATATATACTTCTATATCATCTGATTCGTTCGGATCATACATCGTGGCGATGTGATGATCGTATAAATCGCGTCAAACGATAATCGAACAAATCCGCTGACGAAAACCTTTCCTCAGCAATTTGAGCGAACCGTACATAGTTCAGGTGTAGGACACTTGAGTGACTCGCTATGTGCCAAGTGGGAGATTGTTGGACAAAATGACCCATAGCGTCACTATTTGCACAGATCATTGTGTTGTTGTAGCAAATTAACTATGTAACAAGGAAATTGCACTCTCGTCATTTGTGATTAGATCACATAGATATATAAATGAAGAGAGGTCCCTATGATTAGTTCCTGGATTGAGATGATATGAGACAGTATCAGTCCACGAAGGATTAATCATTAAATATCCCTAGCCGGTATTATCGAGACTGGACATCGATAATGCGGAATAGGCTAGTATTGCACTTGTGGCGTTGTGAGGGCACAACGGCATAGTTCTCATATATATAAGTATTGGATACTTGATGCAAGTGCGATAGGAGGTCGTGTTTCACGATGGTACGGGAAACAGCTTCGCTCTGGATAGACCCTCGGAATCCCATTGGTATTATGACTAGGTGTCTATGGGAGGCCGAAATCAAGGTAGGTAGGTGTGTATAGTCTTAACCTGAGACTTACATCGCTAATACTTACGACAATCGGTAAACTTTGGTTTTGGTGGTGGGGGGATCTTAACTGTTCTGTGTTCACCTCTTCTGGGTTTATCAGGAATCGTAGTGTATTGGATGTGATGTCGAGACGGAAGTGTCACTCCAGTCATAATGGAGATGATGTCACGCAGGATACGGTATTAGTGCTCTTAAGTGATGCGCATCCAATCGTGATATTATGACCAGGTCATGAATATCCGATTATAGAGACTAGTTACCAGACATCCGATATGTGTTTCGGACGGGGCAGACACTTATCCAGCCCCAGCCCTAGCACGTGATTATCCGATACTGGGCCAATATGCACAATACAATGTATACTACGCTTGATACAGATCTAGATATTCTTTGATGAATATGTCCGGAGAAACCTGGGAAGACTTGGTGCTTTGCTAGGAGTCGACCTTGTCTCGTAAATCGGTAGAACGTAGTACTTGGTACGTACGTGATTCGGATACTCCGACGACCGTATTTACTGCCAGATTATCCGGGGATCTCATGGGTCGCTTCCCGATAATCCACCGATGACGCACAACTCGCACTCTTGAATAATCGGGATTATAATAGAAGAGAGAGAAAATTAATCTAGGATTAATAACGGAGATATTTTATCCGGGATTAAAATATCGTCTAGAGAGAGAGAACGATTAATTTGGAATTAATCGATAAATTAATATATTCGATATATTAAACGAAATTAGATTTCGACGCGGAATTAAAATTAGATTTTAATTCGGGCAAACGAGTTAATTTAGAATTAATTCGTTAGCGACGTAAATAATAATTTCGCCAGGCGCAATTATTTATTTAAATTCGATTGAATTAACGTCGCGACGTAAGCTCGGTATTTCGGAAATATCGAACCCGAACGCGTGAGTGCACGTGGGCCCACTTTCATTGGAAACGTGTGGGGCCCACATGACACATGTCATTCTAATGCTTTGCATGTAGATAGTGACAATGCACTCAATGTTATTGCATGGAAATTGAGTGTTGACACTCTAAGCTATTGCATGTGTTGTGTCATAAATTTATTATTAATTTAATAAATTATGGCATAAATATAAATTGATTTTTGGTAAATCATTTAAATTAACATAAACATTTTTTCTCTCAAAATTTCTCTCTTCCTCTCACCCGGAATGGTGGCCATTTCTTCACTGGTTTTGAACCAGTTTGGGCGTGAGTTTAGGGAAGCAAGAGTTGGGTTTTCATGGTGTGAAAACCGCAAGTGCTAGCACACTACGAGTCTTGCGAAGGTGGTAGGGAGGTTCCCCCATGAGACGGGATCCATCCGACGAGAGATTGGAGCTCCGTTTCTTCACCCAATTTTCTGTTTGCAGGGCAGTGGACTGCATGCAGTGGGCTGAATCGGCAGTGCGTTTTGGGCTTGAATCGTCTCCAAATCGACTCTACCGATCACATGTGAGTATTCCGCTACCTCCGTTGATGTGTTCACACATAATTTCATGTCTTGTTTGATCTTGGGACCTTATAGAAAAACCAAAAAGATATTACTTCGAAATCCAGAAGGCCAAGGCTTGGCGCGAAGGCTCTGGGGTGTGAAAAGAGAAAAAGAAAAAGAAGGGCAAGGCTTAAATCGTCACAGTCTTTGGGAAAGACTAAGTACAAATCCCAAGATGTTGCCTACATTTGTGGCAAACGGGTCACTGGAAGCGTGAAGCCGTGAGATAAGGCAGACATGAAGGAAGTGAAGGACGGGCAAGGCTCCGGCTACATGTATGTTTGTTATTGAAATAAACCATGTCCATTTGGTTTTAAAAATTTGGATTTTGATTCTCGATGTGGTACTCACATATATACTGATGTGCAAGGATCTACAGATTAGCAGGAGACTGGCTTCAGGTTGAGATTGACCTACGAGTCGAAAACGGGAAAGATAGTCAGTTTTGGCCGTTGGCACCTATTGTTTTGAATCTCCTCGGGGCATGGAATTAATTAGGTGACTGTTATTTTGTACCTAGTTTTGTAGAAACATCATCTCGTATCTAGTTTAACCCGATGCGGGTATACCTTTGTATTCCGGAACACTAGGTGTTTTGTATAAAAGATGATATTTTGATATAACAGCAGATGTTAATAATGGTCGTTATATTTTGAATATAAATGAATCTTCTCTAAAACAATAACATGAAAAAAAACAAAAGGCTCAAATTGAGTAAAACAAATTAAAAACTTATTTGTGGCATGTCGTCTGGGACACATTAAAAAACTCGTATATCCACACTTTCGAATATGATATTTGGACGAATTTGATCTATTCATATGATGTCGTTGAATCTTGTTTATTAGGTAAAAGCCTCTAAAACACCTTTTAGTGGTAAAGGTGTATGTGCCACCGAACTATAAGAATTGTTCATAGTGACGTATGCGGGCCCATGTCTAGCCAGGGTAGAGGTGGATATGAAAACTTCGTAACCTTTACAGATGATGCATCGCGTTATGGTTATGTGTATTCTATGAAACGCAAGTTGGAAACT